>PITA01023391.1:0-28258 GCA_004023965.1 Spilogale gracilis
AATGGCCACAATCGCCAAACTGTGGAAAGAGCCAAGGTGCCCATCAACAGATGAATGGATAAAGAAGATGTGGTACATATATACAATGGAATACTATGCCTCCATCAGAAAGGATGAATATCCAACTTTTGTAGCAACATGGACTGGATTGGAAGAGATTATGCTGAGTGAAATAAGCCAAGAAGAGAAAGTCAAGTATGGCATGGTTTCACTTACTTGCGGTGCATGAGGGGTAACCTGGAGGACAGTGGGAGAAGGAAAGTAAAGGGGAACTAGGGTAATCTAGGGAGGGAAACGAAACAACAGAGACTTTGGACACAGAAACAAACTGAGGGACTTGGAGGGAGGGGGATAGAGGGATGGGAGAGCCTGGTGGTGGGTACTGGGGACACCTAAAGCATGGAGCACTGGGTGTGTGGAATGGGGAATGAATCTTGGAACATTGGGAAAAAAATTTAAGTAATAATAAAAAAATGCCTATGATAATAAAAAAAAGTTCAAGAAGAGAAAATAGATTATGAAAATATTTGATTTAAGCTCTATAGTAGAAATATTGAATAAAAGAATATTTAGTTTATTGTTAAATATTCTGTGCCAAGAGAATAGCATGTATAAGAACATAATAGAGAATAAGTTCATGGTATAGTGAGAAAGCTATGAATTATTTGATATAGAGAATAGACTGCAAAAACTCCCAGTGAGAATAAAAGCAAGATTACATTTGCAGGACCCTTATATAATACCATGATAATTTTGGTCTTGGACAGGAAAAAGAAAAAGAATGTCTTGAAAGAGAGAGGCACTATGACTTATATGAATTTTATTTATTTATTAAAGATTTATTTATTTTTTTCTAGAGAGTGAGTGAGTGAGAGCGGGCAGAAGAAGAGGGAGAGAAATACTCAAGCAGAATCCCTGCTGACCATGGAGCCCTTCATGGGGCTCAATCCCAGGTTCCTGAGATCATGATCTAAACCAAAATTAAGAGCTGGATTCTTAACAAAGACTGAGCCACCCAGGCACCCCTAACTTATATTAATTCTAGAAAAATCACTCAAGTGATAGAATAGGTTAGAAGGAAATGATACCAAAAGAGGGAGATTAGTTGAGAAATTTTTGCAATAAATATGGGTGTTGAATTATAAGGTTTAAACTAAGAGAATAGTAGAGATATATAGGAAAGGTGCTGCATATAAGAGATGATAAAATGTAATTCCCAGGTCTTTCTGATTATTTGGTTGTAAGAAGTAAAAAGAAAGTGAGAAAAGTAGAGTGACTCTAATGTTGTGCTTAAGGAACTGGGTGGACGGCCATACTTGAAAAAGATACTGATTTTCATTATGGAAACATAAAATTCACAGTGTCTGGGTTGTAGATTATCCAGTAGATAGTCAGAGATGAGAACTAAGGAAAAAAAATCTGTGGTGGAGATTGAGTTAAAAACCACTAATATATCTGTAGCTGGAAAAAGCAATGGGCATGAATGAAATTATCCAACAAGGGACTGTAAAGTGAAAATCAGCCACATCAGAGGAGAGAAAAGAGGACTTAATGGAAGAAAATGGGATGCATTAAAGACTAGGAAAAAATAATGGGTCAAATAAGATAAAGTTGATATTTTCCCATTGGCTTCAAGAGGTGGAAGTTGATAGGGGCAGTTTCACCAGAAATTGTGGAGGGCTAAATTATGAAGTGAAAAGTAATATCATAAGTACCTAATTAAGGTAATTAAATGCACTGATATGCACAGAATATTTAAGTGCCTAATATAGTGTAGCTACTCATTGAGCATTAGGGATGTTACTGTTATTGAGTAATTGGACTGAGAAGTGTGGAACAGTTGAAGATGATGAATAAAGTAGAACAGAGTGCTTTGGCTTTTTAGTTGTTTTTCAGAGTTTTTTGTTTTGTTTTTGTCTTTTTGGTGTCCTTGCTATTGCTTAAATTAGGAGGCACTTGATTTAAGAAAAAGTGTTCAGGAGGGAAGAAGAGGGTAGAGTTGGAAAAATAGTATAATTAATGAAGAAATTTAAGTTGGTTGGAGGGAATGGGATCCAGAGCTGAGTTAAAATTATTATCTGGAAAAAAAAAGTAGAAAGAATGTCTTTGCATTGAGCTAGGGGGAAGGAGAGATGAGTGAAAAGAAACAAATATGTTTAATATGGCTATCACAGGAAACTGAAGTTCTTCTCACATGGCAACCTCCGTTGTCTGTACGGGGTCATGAGTAAAACCAAGACAGAGAAGGTATCACAGCAGACAGAAAACTTATAAATTTACTCACAAATGTTGGAGATCAAAATTACCAGAGTATCTTTTGCCAGATGAAAAGAGTGCCTTAGTTAAGAGCCTTGGTCTTCTTTCCTTTGTCTGAGAGAATAGTGTGCAAGAGAGAAGACTCATTGGTATAATCCTTAGGGCAACTTCACATATCAAATGTGCTGACCCATATACATATGACAGCTATTTTCCACTTGATAAAAGCCTCTCACTAAATGCTTCTCTCTCTGCCTTCATTTCAGACATTTTGTGTGTGTTCTCTAGGCTTTATTTAATCATCATTATTATATCTCTTCCCAAAGCCATCTATTATTTTTCTTTTTGCTCCTCATTATCTATTTCAGCAGAGATCTTTAAATCTTGTTTTTATTTTCCTAGTAGCTTATGGAATATCTTTTTGGGGGGAGGGAGTTGCTCCTTTGCTTCTAGATACTCTCCTCTAGTCAGCCAGTAGAAATTTTACAGCTGTGTGTGAAGGAGACTGTTCTCCATGAATTATACTGTACACTTTGCTCTCTCCAGGACAAGCATAATGTTTTTAGTCTGAGGTTATATACACCTAGGTGTTTCTAGAAAAAAGAGAAAGTGTGAGGCAGTACAAAAGAGATGCTCTTTTACCGGACAACATATAGACAACATACAGAGATTACTCTGGTTATCTTACCAAGTTGTACTATCCCATTGCTCACTCAGTGAAATCTTTGAAACAGAGAACACTACTTCCTGCCTGCTGATGTGCCTTGAAAGGTAACTGAGGCAATTACTGTTGGAAGGCCAGAAAGGCCCTGTGAAGAGTTATGCCTTAGGATGCCTGGGTGGCTCAGTTGGTTAAGCATCTGTCCTCAGCTCAGGTCATGATTCCAGGGTCCTGGGATGGAGGCTGCATTAGGCTCCTTCCTCTGCGGGGAGTCTGTTTCTCCCTCTGCCTGTCACTCTCCCTGCTTATGTGCACACACTTTCTATCTCTCTGACAAATAATTTAATAAAATCCTAAAAAAAAAGAAAGAAAGAAAATCTATGCCTTCCAAGGCAGGAAACCACTTTTTTAAAAATTATGTTATGGTAGTCATTATTTTTTGATGTGTTGTTCCATGATTCATTGTTTACATATAACACCTAGTTCTTCATGCAATACATGCCATCCTTAATACTCATCCCTGGGCTGATGCATACCTCCACACCCCTCCCCTCTAAAACCCTCAGTTTGATTCCCAGAGTTCATAGTCTCCCTCTATGATTCTCCACCTCCCACCTTTATTTTCCCCTTCCTTTAAGGTCCTCCATGCTATTCCTTAGGTTCCAGAAATAAATGATACCATATGATAATTATCTTTCTCTGTTTGACTTATTTCACTTATCATAATCTCTTCCAGTCCCATCCATGTTGATGCAAATATTGGGTATTCATCCTTTCTGATGGCTGAGTAATATTCCACGGTATATATGAACCACATCTTCTTTATCCATTCATCTTTTGAAGGGCATCTTGGTTCCTTCCACAGTTTGGCTATTGTGGACATTGATGTTAGGAACATTAGGGTGCATATGGCCCTTCTTTTTGCTATGTCTGTACCTTTGGGGTAAATACCTAGTAGTGCAATTGCTGGGTCATAGGGTAGCTCTATTTCTTACTTCTTGAGGAACCTACACACTGTTTTCCAAAGTGGCTATATCAACTTGCATTCCCACCAACAGTGTAAGAGGGTTCCCTTTTCTCCACAATCTCTCCAGCATTTGTTACTTCTTGTCTTGTCAGTTTGCCATTCGAACTGGTGTAAAGTGATATCTCAATATGGTTTTAATTTGAATTTTCCTGATGGCTAGTGATGTTGAACATTTTTCCATGTGTTTGTTTGCCATTTGTACATCTTCTTTGGGGAAGTGTCTTTTCATGTCTTCTGTCCATTTCTTGACTGGATTATTTGTTTTTTGGATGTTGAATTTGAGAAGTTCTTTATAGATCTTGGATACCAGCCATTTATCTGCAGTGTTATTTGCAAATATCTTCTCCCATTCTTTGGGTTGTCTCTTTGTTTTGTTGACAGAAGAAACCACTTTTTAACAACATCCTTTGATAGTGACTTCACAGAGGCAGCCAAGGAAGATATAAAAAAATACAAGATTATAGTTTCTGTTTTCGTGTAACAATCTAAAGGGAAAAGAGGCTATAAAAATTAGCTTATCCATACAAGGACATATATAAAAGACATTTTTGAAATTATGTAACACAAATTCTGGAGTATCCCCAAAGTAGTAATCAGAATTATTTCCTAAGGATGTGAAGTTTGAATACAGTAGCAATTGAAGAAAAGTATGAATTGATTGAGAGTAAGTGACCAAGAAAGACAAAGAAGCAAGAATAATGAACAAAAGAGAGAGAATATATTTGCTTTATTTTATGTTATAGTAGGTGATCTGAGGGCTCAAGAAAATAAAGTAGGGGGTAATTAAGAAGCTCAAGGGTGTGTACCAGGTAAACTGGGTAGTGAGAATCCACTGTTATGCCTAGTATGAGTGATCCAAAAAGAATTTGAGGAAAATGATTCTCACTTTAAGAATAGAATAAATTGAAAAGGTGGTAAATTAGAAGTTAAGACAGTGAAACACTAGATGGTGGATATCAAATGGCTGTCACAAATGTGAGACAACTATTAGAAATGAACTTGGATACTGATAGAAAAAGTGTGGAGACCATTGTTATCTGATATTTGTGGAAGAAGGATCTATAAGGTGGATGATGAATGGAACATGGTGATAAAAGAGAAATTCACTCAATCATTTTTTCCTTCTTGCATTCAATCACTGATTTCTTCATTTATCCAATCCTTAATTAACTAAGAAAATTTTAGATTATTCCAAAGATCAAAGGATTAGAGTAAGATGATGAAGACTGAACACTGATTCCTAACTGCATAAGTCTCTCTTTATTTAAAATTATTATTATGTTCTATTAGCCAACATAACATATAAGTCTTTTTAAAATAGTTTAATATGAAGCTTGGTTTCTTCATTTATGTTGTTAGAGGTAAAATTTTTCAACCTGTGAGGATCAAATTCGATATTTGCGATAATTCACATATAGTTGAAATGCATTCATTCAACATATGTAAATTCCAGTTTCCATATAAGTGCACGATTTGTGGAAATATTTTGAAGACTATAGACTCCCAAATAAAATTGGTGTATGTTATTTTTGTTATTTCATTACATACTCTGGCACAGCATGACAGTAAGTGCTGAAGGGAAAGTAAAGTAGGATAAAATTTATTGTTCACTCTTAAGGGACACAGGACAAATGTATATAAAATAATTAAGTAACAATGCAAATCAGTATCTGACTAAGGGCAGCAAAGAGATAAATGAAATACATGCTTACAGTTTTAAGGTTTGCGTTCCTCGGAAGGGGCATATTAGGAGTCTGAATTTGAATTAGGGATTCAAGTACAGATAGAATTTAATTACATAGATAATTGTAAAGTAGGACAATCTTGAAGATCTTCCTTAAATGCTTTTAAGTGGTAGTTATTTACCTTTTTAAAAATTTTCATTTTCAAGGCTAATCAAACAATGGATATTTACACCAAATGTAACAAAAACTATCATTAGGTGGGACTCACACTGAATAGACATACAGTTTGTCAAAGACTTAAATCAGAAAAGAAAAAGGTCTCCTGGCCACCGAAGTTAAAGTCATTACTTGATACCATCTTATTCTTGTCCTGACAGAAGCATAAAGAAAAGCCTTTGTTAAAAATAGAATGCTAAATTCCAATTGAAATGTCACAATGAATTTTTCTAGCAAGAGGCAAAGTGCACTTTAAATCATAAAACATTAATAGAGATATGGTGTCATCACAGAAGTTTTACTGTAAGAAAATTAATGTTCAACATTTAATTAAGAATGCTTTCAAAAAACACTTAGTGACTCAGTTAAAACAAGTTTACTACTTACATGGATAGCATTGTTATCCAATGTACTGTTTTGAAATTATATAAGGACGCATCGTTGGAGCTCAGTCTTACTGTGTTGCTGAGCGACAACTTCCCTTGTCATTCATCTGACAAGTTGGCAGGAAAACTTTAAGATTGAACGTTGCTGGTTTTCATTTAAAAAGAAATTGGGAGACCAGTAAATTGTTCTCTATTCTCTACTGAGTTATTATTATAGTACATAGCTAGCTATTTTCTCTCTGTTGATACTGCAAAGAGACCATTTTTTTTCTTAGGAAATCACAACTAGAATTTAATATTTTAAAGTAACAATATGCTTGTTTGTTTAAAAATGCAGGAAAATTTTCTTCTAAAATAAGTCTATTGTGCTATAGTTCAAGGGTACAGTGAATAACAAAATTCTTCTTAGCTAATAATAAGCATGAGCATTTACTTCGTACTTATGACCTGCTGTGTACTATTTTAGGTACATTGGTTTTTATTAGTTCAGTTTTCTGCCTAAATATCACCATATCAGAAAGTTCTACCTTATTCACCTTAAGTCCTACACTCCTAACTCTTGATCTCCTTTTCTATTTTATTTTATTCATAAAATTTTTTTACCAACTAATATAGCATATTTAATTGACTTACATATCATCTGTCCACTCCATCTAGAGCTACCATAGGGAGCCACATATGGCTAATTTTTACCACAGAGTCTTCATTACAATAAAAACAATTAGGTATATCATACAGCCCAATATTAGCTGAATGAATGCAACATAGATAAACATTCATTGTATTATATGATCATGGTAGTGAATCAAGATTATAGTTTCAGTGTCCAGGTATGCCAATTAGTTCTGTACTTCATAACAGTTATAAAATATATTCTTAAAGTTGTATCATAAAATTGTACCATTGACACAAAAACACAAGGAACATCAGCCAAATTTTTTTTCAAAGATTTTACTTTATTTATTTGACAGAGAGAAACACAGCCAGAGAGAGAACACAAGCAAGGGGAGTTAGAGAGGGAGAAGCAGGCTTCCCGCCGAGCAGGGAGCCCGATGTGGGGCTCGATCCCAGGTCTCCAGGATCATGACCTGAGCCGAAGGCAGTTGCTTAACCGACTGAGCCACCCAGGCGCCCCAACATCAAGCAAATTATATGAGACAATACTAACCTCTTTTTATTACATAAAACTTCTAAAATTAACATTTTTCCAACATTGTAAGAATAGTCTATTAATTATATTGATATAATAATGTAATTTTGAATCAGGGTGATGATTCTATTTTCTGCATTAATTCTCCTACAGGATGTTTTATTGGGGGGGACATTTGACTTTAGTGAGAAACAACTGAAGTAGTAATAAGGAACTGGCCCCAAAAGAAATCTACAAGTATTCTCTCATTTGTTTCTAGACAACTAATAGATACTAGCTGTTAATTTGTTCTAATGATCCTCAAGATCCACATATTTAATATTTAAAGCATTTCTAATGCTCTTTTCAAACTTTTTCTCAATTTTACCTACACATGTTCTCTTGAGAGGAATATAGTATATGCTCCTTATCTGCTAATATTTAGACTAAGAAGAGAGGGCAGAGATCACTTAAAACTGGCAAACCTTCCCTGAAAGCATATCCAGCTCCTACTCTCTCCTCACACTGGAGACAAGATCCTTTCATCAGAACTAGGAACCAAGGGTTGAGAGAGAGAAAGTGTCCCCAAAGATTTGGGTCCCAGGAAAAGAAACTAGCCAACCAAAGAACTAATGCTGCAGAAAGAGTAGAAAATAACACAAACAAAAAGTTATATGAAGTAGAACAGCTCTCCTAATGAGATTTTGAGGAGGTATCAAATGCATGAAAATGAAATAATTAAAGATAAAGAAATTAAAATATTTAAAAAGTCTCATTAGTTGTCTGTCCTTAATCACAAATACGGATATAGCTAAAGAAAGAAGTAGTTGGCTAGAAATGAACATGAAGTTTTTTTCCCAGTATAAGGTGCAAATGTATAGATTGATAGTGTAAAACAAAATGTTACAGACATAAAAGACAGAATCAGAGGGCGCCAGGATGGCTCAGTTGTTAAGGGTCTGCCTTCAGCTCAGATCATGATCCCGGAGTTCCTGGTTCAAGCCCGCATTGGGCTCCCTGCTCAGCGGGAAGCCTGCTTCTCCCTCTCTCATTCCCCTGCTTGTGTTCTCTCTCTAGCTATGTTTCTCTCTGTCAAATAAATAAAATCTTTAAAAAAAATGCTCTTTAAATTATGTGAGTAGGAGTTGAAAAGCAAAGAGCAAAAAAGCAAGCAAGCCAGAAAAGACCTAGCTAAGAATTTGCTCAGCTAGCCTTTACAGTTGTGTCAACTAATCCCTTTCAGTAAATCTCTAAATATGTATCTCCCACTGTTTTTGTTTCCCTGGTTGACTACTGATACAGATTTTGGAACCAAAAGTAGTTATAGAAAAGAGACAGTGGTAGGTGGGATAATTACACCCACCTTCTACCAAGATGTTCATGTCCTAATTTCTATATTGCTGCAGAGAAAAATAAAAGATATTATGACACTATTTTGTGCACCCTCAAACAAGTAAATTTAAAGCCTAAATGAAACACAAATTCTGAAGAAAATATAGATTTTTTTAATTTGAAAACTTAACAAAGATTAACACCACAGATGAACTAGACAATTATATCGAGGATCCAACTAATAGAAAAATGGAGGCCCAAACAGATTCAAGGTAAATTCTAACCTTGAGGCAAGATATTTCAATTGCTACATAAATGTGTTTAAAACATAGAAAAAAGAGAAAGCTTTCCGATCATTTTTATGTAGCAAACACTATGTTGACATCTAAACCTAACAAAGATAGCACAGAATTAAAATAAATTATAGACCAATGTCACCTAGAAATATTGAGTCAAAAATATAGATATATTTCAGATATAGAAACACTAAAAAATTAAAAGAAATCAAATATTAAGGAAAAACATGGCTAAATTCCTCTATTAACCATATATAAGACATGTTTTCTAGGTTTCCTTTTACATGTAGTATGATATATGGGAAAAAAAGGTATAGTTGAAAATTAAAAACAACAACAACAACAAAAAACATCAGGGAGCACATGGGTGGTGCAGTCCATTAAGCATCTGACTCTTAGTTTCTGCTCAGGTCAGGATCTCAGGGTCCTGGGATGCAGCCCCTTGTCGGGCTCCATGATCAACGCCCCCCCCACCTCTGCTCCTCGCCCTACTCACTGTCTCTCACTCTCTCCCTTGCATGAGTGCATGGTCAAATAAATAAATAAATCTTAAAAAGAAAAGAAAAAAAGGAAAAGAAAACGTTAGGAGCAAATAGGGAGGACACTTTTATCCTGTGTAGAACAAAATTTTTTAAGCAAAACTTTATAACTATAAAGAAGAAACATACAACTTACATAACAAAAGGTATCATAATAAGGTTATGAAACAGGACTAAATTGAGAAAAATATTTATAATATGTATAACAAATAATTAACACCAAGACTCAATAAAGGATTCATTTATGTCAATGAGAAGGTCCAACAGAGAAAACAGGCAAATGTTACGAATAGGCCTATTTACAAAAAAAGAAACAAGAAACATAAAAATATTCAATTATACTCATAATTATGGAAATACAAATAAAATAAAATGAACTACTATAACATCCAAAAAGATCAGCAATATTTATATTGATGAAGTATGGGAAAATATAAATACTCGTGTTCTTTTGGTGGGAGTATGGAAAGTAAAGGCCTTCTGTAATAATTTGAACAAAATTTAAATATGCCTATGTCTTTCCATCTGAAGTTCCTTTCCTTGTTATCTAGAAGAAATTTAGCATTTCTGTGCACAAGGATACTGTACATCCAAAGTGTTCACTCTAGTATTTTTGTAACTTCAAAATACTTGAAATAAGTCAAAGATTGAATAGGAAAAATGGTCATGTTTTAGACATGCAGACTGTAAAATACACAGCAGCTATTTAAAAATAAGACATTTAATCTATATCAGTGATATGAAAATATCTCCATATATTGTGAAAAGTGAAAAAAAAGCCAACCATAAAACAAGAAATACAATGTGTCACCTATGTAAGAAAATAAACAATTATATATAAAGAAATATCTCCACATATGTAAGTGTATTTAAAACAATTTTAAGCGGGGGATGGGGGGGTGCCTGAGTGGCTCAGTGCTTATGCACCTGCAGCTCATGTCATGATCCCGGGGTCCTGGGATCAAGCCCTGCTTTCTCCCTCTCCCACTCCCCCTGCTTATGTTCCCTTTCTTACTATGTCTTTCTCTGTCGAATAGATAAATTTAAAAAAATAATAATAATAAACAATTTTAAGGATGCACAACAAATGACTCACCACAACTACTTAAGGTAGGGTAGTAACTTGATGTTTCCTGTTAGAGGCTGAAGAAGGTTGCTCATAATCAACTCTATTGACATTTGTATTTTTCATGCTTTAGGATAAGGGTATATCATAAAGTTTAAAAACCATGTATTATAATAGTGATTTTTTTCAAATATTCATATAGTACTCTGATAGTGGTTAAGTCAGTCACTTTATCCTCCTGCCAGCTCAGAATCACATCCAGTGACTTATTTACTACTTATTTTTCAATTTATTTTGCAATATCACCACTTGTCACATTGCTCAAGCAGTACTACTGAACTTTCTGTGCGACTGGTTAGCCCAGCTGGCTGAAGTACAATGCTAAAAACATTACATTCAGTGTTTGAGTGTAGAGATTTATTTTAGTTCTGTTTCCAGAAAACAGGCTGTGCTGTTAAAGGTCTACCTCCTTCAAAGATGAGATCAGCCCAGACCATACTCCCATCATGTGCTACTAGTCTCAGGAAAAAACTACTATAAAGGTCATGGCTGAGTAATAAAAATGGATTTAACTGATGTTAAAGAACAGGTGCTGGAGTCTGGGTATACAAAGTAGAGCAAAAGGGACATGGCTCTTTCCCTCATAGTTTATAGTGTAAACAGACAAAGAATCAGGTAAAGAATTATACCAAAGTGTGACACATATGATGAAATGAAAAATACAGTATAATTTCAGACTACGAACATTCTAGGGGGTCAGGGAAGGAATCGCAGAGGAAGTCATATTTAAGGTGGGACAAGAAGAATGAGTGAGAGGTAGGTATAGACTTGGGGGAAGCTCTATGTATCTCACAGTAACCATTTCCTACCAAAATTTCCTCAGGAACAAAGGGTTTTCATCTGTTCTTTTCAACAACTTGTAATGGGTCTTCACTTGTACCCTCAGAACAAAAGGGCTTTTTGCATTTCTACCAGGGCTTTAAGACTTTGGTTTTATAGGGGACATGAAATAGTAGGGGGGAAGTCCAGTCAGGGCTATGTGCCTTTCCCAAAATAGATTCTGCTTCCCATCTCAGGCCTGCACTAGGAAGGAGGCTCTCTCTGCTCTCTATGGCTTGTCTAATTCAATCCTGCTGGAAATCACTGGAAAAATTCTGTAAGCTGGGAAAGGCTCAGCATCTGAGAAGGCCCCAACTCCTGAGGCTATAGCAGGCCTAGATATGTCAAGGAAGGAGTCTATCAAACATTTGAAAAAACATAGATATAGAGATGTTCAATAAGACCATAATGGGATGTTGAACATCATTAGTCATTATGAAAATACAAATTATAATCACAGTGAGAAATAATGACACATCTATTAGAATGCCTAACATTGAAAAGGTTGGAGCACCTGGGTGGCTCAGTTGGTTAAGCATCTACCTTCGGCTCAGGTCATGATCTCAGGGTCCTGGAATTGAGCCCCATATCAGGGTTCTCATTCTCATTGCTTGTGCTCCCTCTCCCTCTCTTAAATAAAATTAAAATATAGTTTAAAAAAAAGTCAATAAAGCCTCAAGCACTTAGGTTTGTTTTGTTTTGTTTTGTTTTGTTTCAGGTGTAGAGTTTACGGATTCAACATTTACATACAACACCCATTGCTCATCACAAGTGCCTCCTTAATCCTCATCTCTTATTTAATCCATCCCCTCACCCAGCTCCCCTCTGGTAACCATCGATTTGTTTTCTATAGTTAAGGGTCTATTTCTTGGTTTTCTTCTCTTTTTTTTCCTATGTTTGTTTTGTTTATTAAATTCCACACATGAGTGAAATCATAAGGTAATTGTCTTTCTCTGACTAACTTATTTTGTTGGCATAGTTCCATCCACATCATTGCAAATGGGGAGATTTCATTCTCTTCTATGGCTAAGTAACATTCTAGCGTGTGTGTGTGTGTGTGTGTGTGTGTGTGTGTGTATGTATCACATCTTTTTTATCTGTTCATCAGTAGGTGGACATTTGTGTTCTTTCCACTATTTGGCTATTGTAGATAATGTTGCTATAAACATCGAGGTGCATGTATCCCTTCTAATTAGCATTTTTTTTAACCTTTGGAGGACTTAGGTCTATTAATATTGCCTCAGACATCGTTTTAGTCCAGTTGGGCTGCTATAATAAAATATCATTCATGAGGTAGCTAATAGACAACACAAATTTATTTGTTATACTTCTGGAGTCTGAGAAGTTCAAAGATCAAGGTGCTGATAGATACCATTTATGGTATCTCCCCCTTCCTGGTTCATAAAACACATCTTTTTGCTGTAACCTCACATGGCAGAAGAAGTATGGGAACTCTCTGGGTTTTATATATATATATAAGCTCTAAATCATATATATATATATAGGCACTAATCCTGTTCATGAGGGCTCTACCCTTGTGACCTAATCACCTCCCAGGGGCCAAGTACCACAACAGTGAAGATTAGATTTCAACATACAAATTTAAACAGGGCAGGGGACACCAATATTCAGTGTATGGCACCAATCATATATTACACTACCAGCAAAATCACTGTAGTTTGGGTAATTTCGTGATAATTTATATTGTAAATTTTCTAAAAAGCCTGCAAATAGTAAGAAATATGTATTTGTTGAAATATGAGGAACTATCAGGAATTATACTAACATAATATTTGGAGAAAAACTTCCAGAAAGAGGAAGAGATCCTTGATTACTGGCTTCTTACAAAGCATCAGTGCTTGCTTGGAGAATATGTGAACAATGGAAGAGGAAATTGTCAAAGGCAGAATAGCAGCTGTGGTGTTTTTATTTTTGTTTTCTTTTCTTTTCAGATTTATTTCATTTGATTATTTTTCACTTCCACAGTGCTAAAATGTCTGTCCTCTTACAAATACATCATAACATGCCACTGTTTTGTGTACACTATTTGTATTGTAAGAAATGCCATTTCTCTACTTTTATAGTTGGAAACACCTGTTTTTTGTTTTTTTGTTTGTTTGTTTGTTTGTTTGTTTAAGACTGAGCTCCTGTTGTGGGAAGCTTTCAGTCAAGGCATACTATTTTCTTATGATGCTCTTTGGTGCCTCTATACTTAGGATGCTTATATGTCATTGTTTTTCTGCAAATCGTGAGCCCTATGAGTAACATCAGAATCTACACCACATTTATATTTCAATCTCTAGTGCGAAATGATGCCTGGCAAGTTGTCAATCTTTAAAGAAGGAAAGCAATTATATTTCAGCTTATATTACTTAAGAATTAGATTAATCACTTACATCTAGAAGCTCTAAATCATTACTGGTATCTTACCACTGCTATTGGGACTTCTGCAGTCACCCAAGGCTATCTAGCTTAGGTAGGTATCTGCCTTGTATTTTCTTTTCTTTTCTTTTTTTTTTTAAGATTTTATTTATTTGACAGACAGAAACACAGCCAGAGAGGGAACACAAGCAGGTGGAGTGAGAGAGGGAGAAGCAGGCTTCCCGCCGAGCAGGGAGCCTGACGTGGGACTCGATCACCGGGATCATGACCTGAGCTGAAGGCAGTCGCTTAACCAACTGAGCCACCCAGGCGCCCCTGCCTTGTATTTTCTAAGAAATTAGTCATGATGGGCTTCTAACTTTAGAAATAATCAGTATCTGCTTTGTGAGAATGGCTTAGTCCAACACTGAAGGCCTTTGCCATGCCTTTAAAATTCTCAAAAACCAAATTCAAAACATTATATTAAATACATTTGTATTTTTCTACCTACCTGATTAACCAGTTCATCTCTGAAGACAGGAAATGTCCTTGCAAGGAGCCTCCTATACTATCTGAAAGACTGCAAAAACATCCATGTTGTATGGACCACTCTTAAATTATAAACCAAATACTTGAACTGTAAGCAACTGAATATCTCGCTAGTCTACCAATTTTAAAACTGTGAATTTATAATGAATGCCTTTCTAATAAATAATTTATTACTATAAGAATATTCAGAAATAATATAAATTTTAAGCTAAAGAAAATTAATTCAAGTCTGCCATATGAAAGAATATGGTCAATTCATTTAAAAATAACATTGTAGGTCTCTAACTTGTGATTAGAAATATGGACATAAAAATTACATAAATATTAAATGATGAGGTAGATGATTATTTTGAAATTGACATTTTCAATGTTTTCAAAGGCAAAGATTATATTTGTTCATTATAAGTAGAGGGATACAAGAAAAAAGAAAAAATCTCAGAAGATAGAATTTGGGATAGAGAGATATATATGAATTTTATAAACATTGAGGTACTAGTACCAATAAGATCTAACATTTCTGATGTTTTATTATGTATGACTAACTTTTTAAACAATTTGTGCATGTATTTAATCCTCACAGCAAACCTGAGATAGATAATATTTTGTTTCTTCTTATATAGAAAAGGAAGCTCAGGCATGGAAAGATAAAGAAAACAGCTTGGAGTTGAAATTTGAAACCAGAAAATCTATTTCCAAAGCCTGAGCTCTTTCTTTCTTTCTCTTTTTTTGAAGATTTTATTTATTTATTTGACAGAAAGAGAGGGCACAAGTAGACAGAAGGAGAGGAAGAAGTAGGACCCTGGGATCATGACCTGAACTGAAGCCAGACACTCAACCGACTGAGCCACCCAGACACCCCCAGAGCCTGAACTCTTAACCACAAGTCTATTTTGTATTAATTGTAACTGAAATGTTGAGAGCTCATGAAATCACTCAAGGAGCTTAGGCAGTGAACTAAGGACAAAATTTGGGGGAAACATTACTAAAACAGTGGGAGAAAATGTGTAACCCAAAAATAATCAACAGCAATAAAAAAAAAAAAAACTGTTATAGGAATACAAAGAAAACTAGATGGGTGAAGCCAGTGAATCAAGGGCAAAAAGGAATTTTTCTAGAAGAATCAACCTGCCCTGTGCTGCTAAAAAGTTAAGATAGGGATAAAATTGCCCATGGATTATTTTCAGTTGGTAGAATTTTCTTATTTGTGTTTTGTTAGAGGGGTATTGAGAGATGGCAGGCAGCCCTAATTTGAGGAATACATGGGAGAAGAGGAAATGAAAAATTAAAAATAATTTAATATTTTGTTAAATTAAATTAAGAAATAATAGATAATAAGGGACAGAAAAAATGGTGCCTACAAAGAACATGCTCAGGGCCAATTTTCATCTTCTTTTTATTTTTCTTTGTGTGTGGTGAAAACACAACATACGATCTACCCTCTTAACCAATATTTAAATGCACAATACAGTATTATTAACAATAGGCACAATGCTGTAAAGTAGATGTCTAGAACTTACTCAACTTGCATGGCTGAAACGTCATACTCTTTGAATAGCAACTCCCATGTCCTGAGCCCCCATGCCCCTGGCAACTACCACTCTGTTCTAAGATTCTCTGGTTTTGTTTTAAGTATCTCATATAGGTAGAATCATGCAATATGAGTCCTATTATCACTGGATTATTTTGCTTAGCATGATGTCCTAAAGTTCATTCATATTGTCTTATATTATAGGATTTCCTTCTTTTTTAAAACTGAGTGATGGGGTGTCTGGGTGGCTCAGTCAGTTGAGCATCTGTCTTTGGCTCAGGTCATGAGCCCAGGGTCCTGGGATTGAGCCCCGAGTCGGTCTGTCTGCTCAGTGGGAGATTGCTTCTCCCTCTCTCTGTCACTCCCCCTGCTTGTGTTCTCTCTGTCAGATAAATAAGATCTTTTTAAAAATTTTTTAAAAAGTAAAACTGATTGATATTCCCTTTTGTGTATATGCCATATTTTCTTTATCTATTTCTCCATCAGTGGACATTTAAGCTGTTTCCACATTGGGCTATAGAAAGTAGTACTGCAATGAATATAAGACTACTAATATCACTTCAAGATCTGGATTTCAATTCTGTTGGCTACGTTCCCACAAGTGGGATTGCTGGGTCATATGCTAGTTCTATTTTTAATTTTTTTAGGAATTACCACACTGTTTAACATAGCAGCTGCACTATTTTACCTTCTAACCAACAGGATACAAGGATTCCAGTTTCTCCATATCTTTGCCAACGCTTGTCATTTGTCTTTTGATAATGGCCACTCAAACAAGTATGAAATTATATCCCATGTGATTTTGACTTGAATATCCCTGCTTAGTGCCACTGAACAACTTTTCATACACCTGTTGGCCATTTGTATGTCTTTATTTTTTTTTTTTGAGAAATGTCTATTCCAATCTTTTGTCCATTTGTGAATTGAGCTATTATTTTTGTTGTTGATGATGATGCTATTGAGTTGTAGAAATTCCATATATATTTTGTAAATTAACCCCTTATCAGATATACAGTTTGAAAATATTTTCTCTCATACAATGGCTTGTCTTTTCACTCTGTTATTTCCTTTTCTGTGCAGAAGCTTGTTAGTTTGGTGTGATCCCACTTTTCTTTTTTTGCTTTTGTTGGCTGTGCTTTTGGTGTCAAATCTAAGAAATCATTAACAAAATCAATGGCATGAAGATTTTCCTTTGTTTTCTCCTAGGAGTTTTACAGTTACAGGTCTTGCTTATAAATCTTTAATGCATTTTGAGTTAATTTTGTGTTTGGTATAGGATAAGAGTCTGGCTTCATTCTTTTGCATGTGGATAACCAATTTTCCCAGCACTATTTGTTGAAAAGACTATCTTTTCACCACTGTGTATTTTGGACCTATGTCAAAAATCAGTTGGTCATATATATATAGATGTGCTACTGGAGTCTCTATTCTGTTCTATTGGTCTATTTGTCTATCTTTATGCCAGTACCCTATTCTTAATTGCAGTAGTTTTTAAATATATTTTGAAATCAGGAAGTGTGATGCTTTTAGCTTTGTTCTTCTCAAAATTGTTCTGCTTGAAGTTGTTTGCAGTTCCATATGAATTTTAATATTTTTTCTATTTCTATTAAAAATGCCACTATTTTTTTTAAAGATTTTATTTATTTGACAGAGAGAAACACAGCCAGAGAGGGAACACAAGCAGGGAGAGTGAGAGAGGGAGAAGCAGGCTTCCTGCCGAGCAGGGAGCCCAATGTGGGACTTGATCTCGGGTCTCCGGGACCATGACTTGAGCCGAAGGCAGTCAGTCACCCAACCAACTGAGCCACCCAGGTGCCCAAAAATGCCACTAAAATTTTAACGGAATTGTATTGAATCTGTAGATTGCCTTGGATAGTATGGACATTTAAACAGTATTCATTATTCCAATCTGTATGGGATGTCTTTCTATTTGGTAGTGCTTTCTTAATTTCTTTCATCAGTGCTTTGTAGTTTTCAGTGTACCAGTCTTTTGCCTCCTAAGTTAGGCTTAATCCTAATTATTTTATTATTTTTGATGCTATTATAAATGGGATGCTTTCCTAATTTTCTTTTAACATAGTTCATTGTCACAATTGTTAGTGATTTTTATGTTGAATTTTTATATCCTACAATTTTACTAAATTCATTTACAAGTTCCACTAGTTTTTGTTACATCTATTATAATGTTTTAATAATAAACAAAAACTTTGCTCCAATATAGCTTTATTTTCTCCACTCTCCTTTTTAAGAATATTATCATACAAATTGCATCTTTATACATTATAAGCCCATGAACATAGTTTTATAATTATTGCTTTATGCAGTAGTTTTTTAAAAATCAGATAGGAGATGAGTTAAAAAGAAAGTATACATTTATAGTGTCTTTATATTTATAACCTCATAGTTTCATTACTGGTGCTTTTTATTTCTTTGTGTGGACTTGAGATACTGTCTAGTGTCCTTTCATTTCAGTCTGAAGGACTCACTTTTATTATTTCTTGTGGGACAGATATGCTAGTGATCAATTCTCTTAGGTGTTTTTGTTTATCTGAGAAGTCTTGATTCTTTTTCCTTTTTGAAGGATGGTTTTGCTGGATATAGAATTCTTGGTTGACAGTCTTTCAGCACTTTGAATATGTCATCCCACTGCTTTCTGCTCCTTCTGGTTTCTGATGAGAATTCAATTGTCAATCTTCTTGATAATCCCTCATACATAATAAAACCTTTTCATCTTGCTGATTTAAAGTTCTGTTTTTGTCCTTGGCTTTTGACAATTTGACTATGATGATGGAGTCTCTGCTCAGCTATCTCATTGGTTGGCTCATAATTGTTGGTGATGTCCTTAAGTTCTTTGAACAAATTAGTTTTCTGACTTTGCTGAAAACTTCTGTGTGTGTGTATTGGAGTATACCTTCAATGCTCAGGTTATTTACAACATTAGTCTTCACTTCCTGCTTCTACAGGAACACAAGTTTAACCAGGAGTAAGAGATTAAGACTCTGTTATGTCTTTCCTGGCAAGTGCATAGCTCTCCTCATGTGTGCAGTCTTCTGGATCCCCTGGAATATTATATTATTTACACTCAATTTATTTTATATTATGATAATATGTTATAGATTTTACTTATATATTTCTTTATTTTTATTTATTTATTTAAATGATCAAAGGAAGCAGCATGGAAAAGGGCATAATTCTAAAGTTAAAAAAATTACTATAGGAGAAGTCTTATCAGCCTGTGCCAGACTGAGAAATGTGATTACAATGGTGTTATAAATGTGATTTTAGCTATATTGGTAGTTACTTTTTATTCCTCTGACCTTGACCAATTTCATCCCTATAGCCTAATCCCCCTGCAAAGAATAGGAGCAGAGTACTCAGAATATGTAACAAATTTTAACAAGTCCCTATTTGGAGGAATTTAGGTTTTCTCAAATAATTTAACATTATCGATAATGCTGAAATAAATTTTCTTGTATATGCATATTGTTCAGTTTTCCTATTATTTGTCAAAGGTATGTTTTCAGATATGGAATTATTCATAGTATAATCATATGTTTTAAAGCTTTTGATAGAAGAAACCCTAAAGAATAGGATACCAACTGGAAAGAATACCAATAGCAGTTTATAAAATTATGTTTTCTAGAAATTAATGCCATATTGGAATTATTATTATTTGTATTTACAAATATAATAGACGAAGTGTAGTATCACATTTTAAACTTTATTTCTCTGATTAGTAGATGTGGATATATATCTTTTCAAATAATTTATTGGACTATTTGTGTTTCTTTTTTCCCAACACTCTAGATTTAAGAGTTCATCTTGTCCTAGATGTGCTGTTCATTCTGTCACTCTATGATCTCTTCATATAGAAAAGATAAATAAGACATTATAATATACACAAGAAGACCTTATTAAATATTAAATATGTCACACACATATTTCAGGTTTCTTGGTATTTGTGATTTATCTTTTATATTCTATCCTAACATTACTTTTATTTGTTATTTTTGTTTAAATGCATGGTGCCAAGGTAGATTGTTACAGAAACTCCCCACCTAGAGGCTAAAATTATCTTTATGCTAGCTAGAACATGAAAAAGTTTTATGGGAATAGAGAATTTTATAATTATTTTTTCTGGGTAATATTTGCCAAAAGCATTGTTCCCCATGTTAACTTAATTGCATGTTTGTGTTGAGAATCATGAACAAAATATGTAAATTGCATGCCTTTGTTTAGATCTGTTTAGAGAGGTGATTTGTTTAAAGAGAGATTTGTTTACTTTCTAATAGGATTGCCTAGATGGGACCTTTGCATAATAAAATGGGATTAATCCCTCTGAAAGCTCTGAGTAGATTTTATTATCAGTCACAACCTCTGCCCTTTCACTCTGTCTAAGAAAAGGATTAAGACAATTTCTGCAGTTTCATGAGAAGCTGCTTAATTGTAGGCTGCTGTCTGAATCCACATATGTCCATACACACTCATATAATGCAGGCCTATGCAGCACACACCACCTTCCTTGAGCTGTCAGTTACTCCAGATATAAGTAAGAGACAGGAATCCAGAAAATTAAAATTTGCTGCATTTAAGTAAACAGCAAGAGCAATGTAGGGAGAGATAATATTTGTGTTTAAAATGAATGGAGATAAATGGAATATGTTAAACACTGATCAGTGAATATCTTTTTTATTATGCAATGTGTAATTCACTGTAACGAAAATGTAATTGAGGGGTGCCTGGGTGGCACACTCCATTAAGCTTCTGACTTTTGGTTTTGGCTAAGGTCATGATCTCAGCATTATGAGATCCTGCCTCATGTGGGGCTCTGCACTGGGCATGGAATCTGCTTGAGATTCTCTCTCCCTGTGTCCCTCCCCATGCCCTACTATCTCCCTTTCTCTCTCTCAAATAAATAAATAAATCTTTCTTTAAAAATGTGATTGAATCCAAAGAGTGAACACATCTTTACTTAGGACAGAGTCAAACTTAGAAATTAGGAAAAAAATTAGAAAATTAGAATTTGAAAAAATTAGAAAAATTTCTACATAGAACAAAGATGTATATTGTATTTTTTTTAAAGACCAATCTTCCACTTTTTATTTGTCAAGTACAAAAAAGAAGCTTCATTCTATGTAGCACTTATTATGTACCAACCACTATTCCAAGGCACTAAACATGTCAACTATTTTAATACTCAAAACACTCTGTGAAGTAGGCAATATGTTTTCCTTATCTTAAAGACAGGAAAAGTGAGGCACAGATAAAAGTTCCAGCCCAAGGTCACAATGCAGGTAAGTTTATCAATGTTTCTATTACGGTTTCTTCTTATTTTCTTATATTTTTAGAAAAGATGCATTCACTGCCAGATTATATACATATTCACCCATTTCCTCTATATCTTTTATGCTTTCATTATCACACTTAACTCTTCATTTCACCTAGAATTTATTCTCAGATGGTGTGAGGAAAGTATCCACTGTATTTCATTAATTCTAAGATATACACTTGTCAAATTTTAACATCTCTGAAAACAGAATTCCTTTTAAACCATAAGGGTCTTACCATCACTCACAGGCCATAATCTTGCTGGACTCTGTAGTGTCAAGACAGTATCAACATCACACTTGAGGACGAGAGGTGGAGACTTGGAAGAAAACATGAGAAACAATAGTAAGAACATACTTTTAAGAAATGCCATATCACCAAATATCTAGATTGAACAAATGTCACTACTTTATGAAAAAAAAACAAAAAACAAAAAACATAGATAGGAGCAGCTAGATGGTTCAGTTGGTTAAGCATCTGTCTCCTGATTTTGGCCGAGGTCATGATCTCAGGGTCCTGAGATGGAGCTCCCCATCAGGCTCCACACTGCTTAATAGTCTCTCTCTTCCTCTCCCTCTGCCCCTCCCCCACACTTTAAATATAAAAAATTAAAATTAAAAAATAAAAAATAAGAGAGCTGGACTTTGGGAAGATATTTATTCATATCTTAACTGATTTATTGCATCAATACCTAATTTTTATGTTTATAGGAAAAAGTGATATATAATTGAAAGTCTATATCTAAAATAACTCAAAAAATATAGAGAAGTCAGAAAACATTTTTTTTCCAGATGGTAAATATTTTAGTCTTTGTGAGCCATACAGATTCTTTTACAAGTACTCTGTACTGCTATTGTAGTACAAAAGCATCATAGACAATATGTAAATGAATGGATCTGGCTGGATTCTTTTTTTTTCCCCCCCAAAACAGGTTGTGGGCCAATGTCCTGTAGTAAGAGCCACAGGTCTATGTGATAGAAAAGCATTTTTAGTTTATCAGCTAACTTTTTTTTTCTCTTAGCAGTATATAAAATAATGGTACATTCCATAATGCTGACTACTTTTTATGTTTTTAAAATTTAATTAGTAAGTTGACACATATTATTTATTACTCTACTTATTTGGAATGCCATCTCTACTAAAATCATAATGTAAAATTTTACATTCTAAGATTTATTGGAGGACTTTCCCATTTGACCCATTGATATAATTCTCTATTCGTAGTATAGGAATATACTATTTAAAATATTATAATATTACAAGATTTTTATTATTTTTAGTGTCCTATAATGTCTCTTCCTGATAGAAATTATCTTCTATATTATCATCAACTTATTCTTTCCAATGAACTTTAAAACACTTAAGTTGAAAATAGGTCATTAGAATCATGTTTGATATTATATGAAACCAAAACTCGATTAGTGGGAAGACTTAAAATTTTTAGTGGTCAGTCTCTTTTTCCAAGAAATCAGATATTTTTAAAACTCTGGTAAGATTTTATACTTAATTCAAATAGGCCCTATATGTTTTCTTACATGCCAATTTCTAGATACTTAACATTTTAGGAATTATTAAGAAAGGAATGTTTTATATTCCATTATATTTTCTAGCTTGATTCAGTTGCTGTATAATAGAGCTACTACTTTTTGCACATTTTTAATCAGCATCTTTGTATTAATATCTTTAATTATTTCTTTAATCTGTTCTTCTTCATTTTCTAGAAGGATTATTGCCTTACAAGACAAAATAATAGCTTTGTCTCTCCTTCTTTCCTTCCCTCTCTCCCTCCCCACTCCATTCTTCTTTCCTATTTTTAATTGAGATATATATTTGGCATATAACATTGAATAAGTTAAAGTGTACAACATATTAATTTGATACATTTACATTGCAAAGTGATTTTGTAGTGTTAGCTAACACCTCGATCACATCACATTATTATCATTTCCTCTAGTGTTGGGAAGAACTGGAATTTAGTATCTTAGTAAGTTTAATATTTATAATATAATTCATTGTCTACAAATACTGTACTGTAGATTGGGTTTTCAGGAATGTTCACCTACTAGTTGCAAGGATGTACCCTTAAACATTTCTCTCATAACCCCAGCCCTGAAGTCCTGTTAACTACAATTTTACTGTCCAAATTTATAATTTTGTTTTTGTTTTTTACATTCCACATAGAGGAGATAATGTACAATATTTGCACTTCTCTGTCTTGAGTTATATCATTTACCATAATATCCATGCATGTTGATGCAAATGCAAGATTTTATTTTTTCATAGCTGAATAGTATTCAACTATATTTATATTTATATATATTTATATTATAAATTATATTATATATACCACAATCTTCTTTATCCATTTGTCCATTGACAGATACTTCAGTTGTTTCTGTATCTTGACTATTGTGAATAACTTTGCAAAAAATATATAAGGGATTATCATATATATGATTTATATATATATTCTATATATAGTCAAATATATATATATATATCTGACAACAGTCAAATCTGTTGTTGAATAGAATATATATAAATCATATATATGATAATCCCTTATGAAATATGTGGTTTGTAAATATCTTCTCTCATTCCATAGATTGCCTTTTTGTTTTGTTGATTATTAAGACTTTTAGTTTTATGTATTCCCACTTGTTTATTTTTGCTTTTGTTGCATGTGTTTTTGGTGTCATAACCATGAAATCATTGTTAAGACCAATGTTAAGGAGATTTTTTTCCTAGGCTTTCTTCTAGGAAGCTTGTGGTTCAGATCTTATATTTAAGTCTTTAATCAATTTGGAATTCATTTTTATGAACACTGTAAGATAGAATACCTGTATCATTCTTTTGAATATAAATATCCAGTTTTCCCAAAATCATTTATTCAAGAGACTGTCTTTTTTCCATTGAGTATTCTTTGTTCCCTTGTCAAATATTAATTGTTCATATAGGCATGGGTTTATTTTGGGTAATTCAACACTATTCAGGTTCCCTGGCCCTGTCTATTTTTATGCCAGTACCATACTACTTCAAATAGCTTTGTAATATAGTTTCAAATCAGGAAATATGATGCCTCCAGCTTTGTTTTTCTTTCTCAGGATTGCTTTGGTTTGGGGTCTTTGCGGGGAGTTCCACACAAATTTTAAGACTCATTTTTTTATTTCTGTGAAAAATGTTATTAGAATCTTGATAGGAATTGCATTCAATCTATAGATGGCTTGAGGTAGGGTTTTAATAGTAGGTCTTTCAATTCATGAACATGGGATATATTTTCATTTATTTGTGTCTTCTATTTCTTTCATCAATGTCTGAAAATTTTCAGTATACAGATATTTCACTTTACTTGCTCTTTTCACTGGATAATTTCACATGGCCTGTCATCAAGTTCATTGATTCCCTTTCTGCTTAGTCAAATCTGTTGTTGAATATCTCTGTTGAATTTTTCAGTGATTTTAAACTTTAGCTGTATTATTTCTGGGTTTTTTTTTAATGGTTTCCATATCTTTGTTGAATTTCTCATTTTGTTCATGCATAGTTTTCCTAATTTTGTTTAGCTGTGTTTGTGTGTTCTTGTAGTTGAAAGACTTTTAAGTGGATTTTTTTTCTGAATTCTTTGTCAGACAGTCCTCACATCTCCATTTTTTTTAGTTCTGTTATTGGGGGTTTATTGGTTTCATTTGATAGTGTCATGTTCACATGATTCTTCATGATTGTTGATTCCTTGCATTGCTCTATGCATTTGAGGAGGCAGTTCCTCTTCCAGTCTTTAAAGGTTTTCTTTGGCATGAAAAGTTCTTCATTGGATGGGCCATTTGGACAGGTAGAGCTTGCTATCAGAGTCTCTAGTTTGGTGAGGCAATTGCCCATGCTCTTAACTCAGTGGGTTGCTGCTGGCTGGGTTGTGAGTTTGGCTGAAGCCAGCTGGCTAGGTTCTGCATTCATGAAGGACTTCTGGATGGACCCTCTGATTGTGCATGGCTACTGACTATACTCTGCAATCAGGTTGAACTTTTAGCTAGGATAACCAATCACCTTTGGTCAGGCAAGGTTGTAGGCTATGTTCCCTGGCAAGGTGATGCCACTGATTGGACTTCATGATTGAGCAGTTCCGTGGATTGTGTTCTGTAATTGTTCCTGCTTGAGAGGGATCTCGGACTATGCTCACTGACTCTATGGTGCCCCTGGCTGGACTCTATTCAAGCAGGACCAGAGGCAGTGCTCCACTGTTAGATGAGGCCTCAAACTGTGCTCTGTAATCAGGCAGTGCTACAGGCTGTGTCTTTTACTTGGGTAGGACCACTGGTTGAGATCTGCTTTTGAAAAAGATCACTGGTTGAGTTCTGTGGTTGTGGGGGGGAGGGCATCCAGGTGGGGCTAGAGACTGTGGGGCTAGAGACCGTGCTCTGCAGTCAGGTGGGATTACCTTCTGGACTCACTGCCTGCAGCCTATGTTCAGCAACCCGGCAAGACCTTAGGCTAGGTTCTGCCTCAGGGCAGGGCTATAGCCTTGGTTCTACAGCTAGGTGGTACTACAGGCTGTGCTCCAGGCTTGTCTAAAGTCACTGTTCAGGTTCCCTGTTTATGCCAGACCAAAAGCTATTCTTAACAGTTGGGCAGGGCTTCCTGCCAAAGTAGGGCTGTAGGATGGGTTCTGAAGCTGTCCAGCCTTCCTGGATGTATGCAACTGGAGCCTATACTCACAGTTGGGGAGGGCTGCAAATTTGCTTCCCTGCTTGGCCAAGGTCATAGGACAGGTTACATAGCTGTTTTGACTTGTTGGCTAGGAACCCAAACTGCCAACTGAGCTCCTTGGCCAGATGGGACAAGAAACTCAGCTTCACAAGTGGACAGATCCAGTGGCCGGGATCACTGCTTGAGCTCCACTGCCAGCATGAATGCCATCCATGAAGATATGATGGTTGCTGTAAGCCTCATTCCTTTTCTCTGCCTCTATCTGATCCCAAGTGGTCAAGCCTCATCAATTCTCCCAATGATTTCCATGAGAAGATACCTGAGTAGCCAGACTAAGAAATGTCCTACAATGTTGGGGGATCTGAATGTCCATCTGGGACCTTTCATTTCCCTACAGGAAGAAAAGTACTCCCAGGCTGGCCCTCTTAGTGCAGTGCTATAGTAACCTGGGAAAGGGGCAAGGCAGTCAGAATGTAATTCTTCTTCCCTTTCTAATGCAGTCCTTCTTGGTCCCCATGGTCCAGGTTCTGAGACTTTCACAATGGTGTCTTACTTATAGATAGTTGCTAGTTGGTCTTCTTATAAGGGAGACTGAAATCAGTAATGGTTTTTGTCGCCATTTTGATAATGTTACTCCACTGCCTTTTTACTTTCTTGATTATGTCCTTTGAAGCACAGTGTTTAAGTTTGATTTTGTCCAATTTTTCTAATTTATTTCTTTTGCTGCTTGTACTTATGTTATATCTAAGCAACCACTGCCTAATCCAAGGTCACAAAGATTGATGCCTATATATTTCTATAAGAATCTAGTAGTTTTAGCTCCTACATTTAGGACTTTCATACATTTTGGATTAATTTTGCTTAATTAAGTTCTCACTTGTCTCAACACAGACTTTGGAAAAGACCTTTCTTTTTCCATTGAAGTGTCATGGCACCCTTATCAAAATCAATTGACCATAAATGTGAAGGTATATTTCTAAATTCTCAATTTGATTTCATTTCTCTCTTTATGCCAGTACCACACCATCCTGATTACTGTAGCTTTGTAGTAAGTATTGAAATAAAAAGTCAATCCTTTGAATTTTTTTTCATTTTTCAAGATTGTTTTGACCCTTCTAGGCTCCTTTCATTTTCATATGAGTTTTAGGATTCCTTGTCAATTTATTCAAATCATTCAACTGGGATTTTTATAGGAATTGTATTCAGTCATAGTTTTTTTTTTTTTAATCGTGATCCTTCATAGCATATTTAACTTAAACATACTTAACATACTTTGGTTTAGAGTCTAGTTACTTATGAAGTACAGTTATACAATGCTAACTAGTTATATTACACCTTACTAGATTGTAAGCCCTATGGCAGCAGAAGCTATCTTTTATTCTTTAATTTCTTTAATTTTCCAAATACCTTTGCAAACGCAGATATTTTAAAATATTTAACCTGTATAAATCTTCAATAATCTACTAAATATGATATGTTCAGTCTTCTTAAAGGTGGCCTTGTATAAATCAATAGCTAATTTGATCAGTTCCTGTCAAACAAGAATATGACCATTTTGGTTTTGCAATAGGTCTGCTGCAGACTTGGGAAATGTCATTCTTTATGATCTGTCTCTATGCTTATAATTTTCACTTTGAGTACAAGCCTTTTTCAAAATTGCTCTTTTATTTCAGTTATTTAACTGCTTTTTACTTTCTAGCCAAATTGGCTATAAAAAATGGTCAACACACATCACATTTTTTTCAGGAGTACAGAGAAATTTCAGTAAATGAACATAAGCATATTTTTAAATGGTTTTAAAATAGAAAAATGCAGGTGGTTGGGCATTGGTTATGATTCATGAACTATTCATAAACAGCAGGAAAATAATAGTTACTCTATATATGCCATTTCTTTGGCTAAGAAAGAAAAAAATGCAGTCTGTGTAGTAATTCTCTGGCCAAAAATAAATGGGTATCACTTTTAGTTTTTAATTGCTACATCTGGGTTTTTTGTCCCTTTAGTCATGGCATTATACACAATGGGACATGACTTAATGACCAGCAGACATAATATGAATTATTTTCAGCCACAGAAATGTTGCCAAGAGACTCCCATACATGGAGTAAACATTCATAGAGTTTTTCAGACTGTAACCAGCTCTAGTTCATCTATACCACTGTTAACACTGAATTACTTGACATGCCTCTAATTAAAACTACCGCAGTGGTGTTTCCAGTCAAAAGCAACCACACTGTGATCGGTGCAAACACACTTTTGCCAAGTTTCTGATTATCAGATGGCAATGCAGACCCAGCTGGTGCAGAGTCCTTTATATCTGAT
>PITA01023392.1:0-28256 GCA_004023965.1 Spilogale gracilis
AGCGCCCCTGCTACCTCGCGCCTCCACCCCCGGCGCCGGCGAGTAGCAACTGGCCCCAGGGCAGCTCGCCCTCGCCACCTAGACAGATCGCTGGAGGGTTTCTGTCTGCGGACTTTGCAGTTTTCTTGAGCACCCCCTCCGTTGCTTTGCTCCTTTTCTTCCTTCCTTTCAATAAAGGTAGCTGCAGCTGGGTGCCGGGCGGCTGGTCCGGAGAAGCTCAGTCGGCGCTGACGGTTACTTCGCCCGCAGGTTACCTGCTCCGAGTGGGAAGGACCCAGCCGTGTGTGCGTTCAGGACCGTCCCTTTGGAGATTCAGTTGTGCTGTGGCTTTCGTCCAAACTGAGCCTTTGCTGCGGCTCTGTAAGATTCTTCACCCCTCAGGCAGTTCTCTCCTTAGTCTGATTGCCCTCGCTCGGCGCGCGCTCTCTCACCCTCCGTCTCCCAATCTTGAAAAGATCTGTTGTGCGATTTGGTTTCTCGTCTATGCAAGCAGGGAATGATATTCAGAAAGGCTTTTCCCAGTCTTAGGGGAGAAGGGGAAGGTCCACTACTTCCTCTTCCCAGCGCAGGTAAGGGCCCCATGGCAGCGGGAAATAAAGGCCGCTAGTCCACCCAGGGATGGGAGAACCGGGGGCCTGCATTTCCGAGCGGTGTACACCCTGGCTGTTATTAGTCAGTGGTAAGCTTCCCACCTCTTTTCTCCGGTAGCACAAGTCGATGAGCTTCCAGACGTTACTGAAAAAATATTGTTTGAAAGTCACAAGCCCCCAAAGTGATTTTAATATAAACTAATAGGTAGCTGTATTTAACAATATCCTAAAGACTATACTTTATAGCATTACAGTCTTACACAGCCCCTGAGAGGTCACTTTGAAAAAGTCCCTGATTCATAAACACCTTGCTAATTCTTATGCTCAAATAATTTAGGTTTAGAAGATAGCCAAAGCCTTGCTGGAAAGCAAGTAAGATTTGTATTTCTCTTTTTCCTCCATTTATAATTCCTAAACTGGATTGCCTTCTATTTATGTGTTTATAAATGAGGGGGATAAAAAGGTCACCGCTCCTACCCATCCCACTTTGCAAGCTTGCAATGCTTCAGATTGTATTTCTCTGAAGTCTTCAGTGGTGTGGTTATACAGCCCAGATGAGAGGACTAAGGAGATGAAATGGCCTGAAAGCAAAAAGAAAGGAACATGAATATGCCTTTTTGTTAAAGTGCTAAAAGTTAGAATCTGAGAACCTAGCCTTTCCATGTTAATTCCTTAATTAAATATTATTAATTATTTTGCATACCTGTATTGGAATTTTGAAGGTAGGAGTGGTTTCCTTTAGATTTTATATTGTGGGAAAGACAACAGCTCCATCAATGTTATGAGTTTTGGATTATTATTAATAATATTCATTTGGAATTCTTTTAGAATGGTATTTTTTTTGCACATTGCAGGCACGCGCGTATGCGTGCGCGCACACACACACACACACACACACACCAAACACACTTCCCATCTTTATCTGTTGTGTAATGTCCAGTTGCAAAGGACTGAGTTTATCACTTTGAGCCAGAAACGTTACAGATAACAGGACAACTCCAATAATGATTATCTCCCAAAGAAGCTACTCTATTTTTCTGTGCCCATCTCAGTCAGCTTTGCTTTCCTTCTTACTTAATACCTCAGATCCTGAATATCTGCACCATAAAATGTGGGGGATTTAAAGGCTGTGGGAGGCTCCCTTTGAAAAGGACTCCAGAGACTGCCTTTCTAATCCGGATACTTGAGCCGGATGGGATGAGATTGCAAAAGGGATGTAAAAAAAAAAAAAAATAGTGAACAACTTCAGGGAAATAAACATGAAGGAAGACATTTACTTTTCACTCTGTATTGTGCAGACATATGTTAGTTTGGATGAGAATAGGAATGACAGTGCAAATAAATAAACAAGCAGAGCGAGAAGCTGCAGCTCTTGAGCCATCCCAGGAAAGAAGTACTAGATGCAGTATGCAGGAAAAGCTTGTCAAGGAATAAGCACAGTTCTGAGGAAACATAAGGAAAACATTAAATACATGGAGAGCGTATTCTTTCTGTCTTGATGCTGTGCTTTAGAATAACTTTTTCCTGGTCTATGTTACTGTACTATTAAATGTGTGTTCACTTGCCTGGCTGAGTTGTCCATTCCCTCAACTGTTATAGCAACTTATGGAAATCATGCCATGGCCTATTTTTGTGCAACATAGTGCCTTTTTAAATTTTTGATCAATAAAACGACACTCATAGAAGGCTGTGGCTGCCGGCCCAAGCCTAAAGCAAGTTAAGAACTTGCTTGTTGTTTTTCTCCAGAAAATGTGAAAATCCCAGGGAGTTTGAATAACTAGGAATTTAAGAAAGTCGGGCCAGGAGAAGAGAATAGTTTTGGATAAAGATGGGGATTTAAACACATCCAGACTAGTTACTACAACTTCTCATCTCCCCTTTACCACCTCCCCCACCAGGCAGTGACAACAGTAACAAGTTATTTTTGTCCATTGCAAGAGTGGCACTTTAAGGAAAGAAAATGATTGTCATATTGTTGAATCCATACTCAAATATGTGAAAGGGGGTGTTCTCCAGAAAGAGAGAGCAAGCCCATTCGTTTGGAATGGGATATAACTAGTAGTGATGAGAGATCTTTGGCAAAGTTCAGGCTGACATCAGTCATTATACCACAGAGCTAACATGCAGATCCTGAAAATGCTCAGCTCTCTAGTTACTCAGATGTGGAGGCATCTGAGTAAGTAAGTCAAACAGGGTATTGCTGGCGGGGTCTGTGTAACTGATGCAGCTAGAAGTCATCCTTGAAATACAGAGCAGACAGCAGTATTTAAAAGCCATTGAAATTAGCAGATGAAGGGCAGCTACTATTTTTAGAGTGAGAAATAAAGGTGACAGAATTATTATAGCAATTTAAAAAAATGATTAAATGGTTATATAGCATTAAGAAAATGAGAAAGTCAAGATCCATGATGGATTACTTTCTGTCAACAAGAAAGAATGTTCTTCCTCCCAGATGAAGTATGGGACACTTACAAAACTGTCTGGTATGCCTATTTGTTTTAAAGATTATATTTATTTATTTGACTGACAGAGAATTCACAAGTTGCCAGAGAGGCAGGTAGAGAGAGAGGAGGAAGCAGGCTCCCTGCTGAGCACAGATCCTGATGTCAGCCTGGATCCCAGGACCCTGAAACCATGACCTGAGCTGAAGGCAGACACTTTAACTCACTGAGCCACCCAGGTGCCCTGGTATGCCTATTTTTAAAAACTTCTTTCTTTCCCAAATAGGCTAATTGCTGGGCTCATTTAAAACTGACTATTTGGTAGTATTTAATATAAATTTAATAACTCAGAAAATTTTAATTATAGAGCTTTAATATAAAGAGGCTATGTGTTGCAGTAAGAAGATTGCCTAGCAATCTCGAGATCAGGTTGTAAGTTCTTATTTTGTGTTTGTCATTGTGTTTCAGATTTCTTCATCGAAAAAACGAAAAAATTCAACTAAATGATCTCCAAAGTGCCTTTTAGCACTGCAAATAATGGCAACATATCCAAAAAAGAAAGGCAGACTTGTAATTGCAAATGTCAATGCTATTTCTAGTTATGCCACAACACAGCTTTCACTTACAGGATTGTGTTTAATTGACTAGGCACAGATTTAGAAATCTTCTCACAGACTTGTTGATTTTCTGGAAGTGCCTAATCCATTAGAATCCTAGATGACTCTGGCCTAGTACAGTATGTCCAGAGCTGGTTTAATCTCTCTAGATGTCTCTGGGCTTTGGGACAAAGAAGAACAGATTTTAAACTGCAGATGGTGAGCAGACGCCTGGAGTGGGTAGGGAAAAAGACTTTTGAACCTCTTACAGAAAACCACTCAGTCTCAGATCCTGTTTTCAGGAATCCTAGGTGAGGAAGGAACAGGGGTTTTGTTGAATAGTACTGTCTCCTTTATTTTGTGTTATTCCTTTCTTTTTTCTATCCATGTCTTTAGATGAGGGTTTATATCTAGGCCTCTTTTGTCCCAAAAAAGTCTTCATAAAGTCAACAGCTTTAGGTTGAGGGGTTACTATCAAAGATGAAAAAGTACTATAAGATGGAGTGTGCAAGGCTAGGTGAGGGATAATTTTAATGAGGATTTTTTTATAGTCGTTTTTGCCTCTGTTACCTCAAAAGAGCCTCAAAGCACTTGTTTCATAGAGGAGACAGCTGAAGCCAGTGAGGTAAAGTCACTAACCTAAACTTATATAGACATTATTCTTGGCATTTTATATTACCCCATTTCTCTGTCCTCCATGACCCTAGGATGTTGACTTCTATGGACTAGTTATCAGAGCTCTCGTCCTCTGCTTTCTGGTTAGGTTTAGCCAATGGGGGGGACAGCAGTGGAGCATGCCTGCTTCTTTCCTGCTTTGGCACCACTCTGGAAACTGATGTATCCCTCAGGGTGACTATAGCTTTGACAAGCAGCCCTATTCCCTGGTTCTGGCTCTTAACCACTTTTCAATAACACTATCTACTCACCCTGCCTCTTTAGGCCTAGGAGCAGTAATGGTTTCCCACAGTTCCTAGTCCTTGCTTTCCTCAATGTCTGCTGTTGTATCCCTTAACTCTGCACTATTATAAAAAGTCCTTTTATTAAAGTACCTTACAAAAATTCTTGCTGAGTCTTTAAGTGACACATAAGTATCAGAACTGGGACTTGAAACCATGTTGTCTGATTTAAAGCCAGTGATTTTTTTTCCCCATGTTTTATCTGGCCTTTCCAGAAAATGCACTGTGATTAAAACTGAGCTGGGTGAAGGGGAGGATAATCAGCGAGGCTAGAGGGTTATAAGCCAGGAATGCTTATCAAGTAAGGAAGATGGCATACAACAGACATCAGATTAAGGTTATGGACTAAACCAAAGTGAATAACTAGAATTAGAATGGCAAGGAGCAACGTTCATGTTCAAAATTGTAGCCAGGCATTAGAAATATGGTGAAAACAGGAAAAGAAGAAACAAGGCAGGACATAGCTTTAGGAAAAGATGAACGACATTGATTGTAAGGCTGTTTTGACTAAGTCACTTTAAGTTATTTATTTTTTCCTGCTAGATCTAAAGCCAGTCTTGAACAATCTATAGGTAAGTAAGGGTACCTTATTGGAAAGGGTATAGTAAAGGATAGCAGCTAAGGTAAATCTGTTGTACATTCATCCCACAAATGTTTATTGATGCTACCTGCTCTGGGGGACTCCAGGCTTCCCTCCAAGAAGGAAAGTTTTATTTATGGTTCTTAAGACAATAATATTGGAGAAATGACTTTATCCTTTGTGTTGGTCTTCTGGTTAAAAGCAGTGTTATAGTTTATGACAAAAATAGAATGAAACATAGAGGCCTTATGGCCATGTTCAACAACAGGCTTTAGGAAACATCTCTTTAAAGCATCTATATTAAAAAATAAAATGCTTTTCTTTGTCCATATAACTACCTATCATTTATGGTTTATATTTGTTACTACTGGTGTAAGTAACAATTACATGAGTTAACACTTTTGGTCAGTTGATTACTCTTACTTCAGCATTCACTGACTGTGTGGCAAACACCATGCTAGCTTCTAGAGATAGAAAACTATGAGGACTAGGGCCTTGCCGTCAAGTAGAACACCCGCAGTGAGGGAGGCAGGCACAGAAGCCATTGACACTTGCATGGAATAAATGTCATGTGATAAAGGATAGGTGGTATGTTGTGGAAAGAGGAAAAAGAAACAAAGCTTGGGTTGGGGGTGGAGATAAACTCTGTGCCTAAGATGTTCAGCATTTAAAGGACTTGACAGTGCATCTTAATGTGGCTAAGGAAGGATTCCTTCCTTTGCTCTAGGCTGGTACTGATTCAGAGGTGGAGGTATAAGCTCTTCTTCTGTCACGTTTTCGGGAGGTCAGTGGTCACAGTTGGCTGCCTGCTTGCTGGGGAGGCAGCCATACTCTGGGAGTGGTATCAGGCCTCCTCCTCCCCCAGCAATCCAGTGTGGCTCAGTATTGACTATGTGGGAGTGTTGTTAATGGCTGATACCTGTGCGGGGGTCTATGTAGGTTAATGATTTGACTAGTTTATTGTAGATACACTGTGGGTAGATTCTTCTCATGTGAGAAAAATGACACTTCATTTCTCCTGTCTCCTACAAATGTTTGAGTGTATTTTGAGTAACAAAGAAATGATGGTCAGCCTTCTAGGTACTCTCGTTCTCCTACCCCAAGCCCCATGCTTCACCATTCCCCAAACATTCTACACTTCCTTTGCAACTTGCTCTCCCCAGTTTTTTTATGCCCCCAACCTTACCCAGAAGTCCCTTACTGAAGGGTAGGGAACTCTCTTGCCAGAGGCGAGAGTTCTAATCCACATTAGAAGATTCCTGCTCTGACACATAGCCTTAACTCACATAGTACTGATAAAGGGTTGGCCTAGTTCTGCCCTTATTTTTCTCTTCCATATAATTCTTTCTTTCTCGAAATACATTTTGCTTTCACAATGGCCTGTGAGATATGACACAGTTGTAGGGAGGGAGTTATAACCATTATGAGGAATAGAAAGTGTTGTCATTGGCTGGTGCTTCAGACATTTGCATGATAACCAGCTTGCCATGCTTTCCAGTTGCCTCAGTGAGAAGTATTCTGCAACAACATGAAGGAAAACAAAGGACTTCCCTCCCAGTGAGATTGTATTCTGTTACATATTGCTATAACCATCTCTAAAACTTAGTGCCTGAAATTATTGACTATTCATGGCTTCTCACAGTTCTGTTAGTTGACTATGTCTCCTGCTGGTCTTCCTGCCTATGCTCAGACACTTCATTCCTATGCTGCATTCAGCTGTTGTTCATTGAATTTGGGCTTATCTGGGATGATAGGGAATGTAGGCCTCTCTCCTCCCGTGGTTTTTCATCCTCTGAGCACGGAGCTCTTCAGGTTCTAGATGCATAAAAAGGGGAAACTGCAAGGTCCTTTGGAAGTCATCCAGTGTCATTTCCACTACATTTTGCTGGTTAAAGCAAGTTACAGGGCTAGTCCAGAGTCCATGGTTTACCCAATAGACTCCATCTTTAATATGAGAATTATTGGCTGTTTTTAACTCATCACAGAGCTGATGAATGGGTTACTGATTTTTGTATAAAGTCAAGCTTTCCAACCTCTTGGCAGGTCAGAAACTAACACCAAATTGAAATAAGAAAGCAAAATGAGGCTCACTATATATTCTATCTGTAAAGACTGTTCTGGTTCTAGATTAGTTCTCTCTCTGGATTAAGTTTGAATTCCAGCCTGGAGACCTCAGACTATCAAATCAGTACAAAGTTTCAGACTACTTTTTTGATAAAGTTTGGCCTTGAGTCCATTAGTAAGACCTATTATGGTTTGGAACTCACAGAAAAAAAATGCTGGGTCATTCTGATTGTGGGGGAAGTCATAAGGGCTTCCCTCATGTAGAGGTAACTTCAGCCTGTTATTTTCCTTTCTTCCTTTCTTGTCTCAAAAGCTAAGATAGCATTACTTAAGATTTGTGAATACAACATAGAAGCTCCTCATTAAAAAGAACCCCTATGTGTAGGAGGCAACTGGGTGGCTTAGTTGATTAAGTGACTTCCGCTTGGGTCATGATCCTGGAGTCCCGGGACTGAGGTCTCCGACAGGCTTCCTGCTCAGCGGGGAGTCTGCTTCTCCCACTGACATCTCCCCTCTCATGCTCTCTCTCTCAAAAACAACAACAACAACAACACACACACACACACACACACACACACACACACACAAACACTGTGTAAATGCTTTGCTGGGAGGACTTTCTTTTGTCTGCTAATATTGACTGAAAGACTTCTCATTTTAGATTACAAAATAGATAAACCTTCAGGGTTTAGGAAAAGAGGCAAGTAAACTAATGGATTTATTCCTTCACTGTTACTTGATTCTTTTTTTTTTTTAAGATTTTATTTATTTGACAGAGAGAGAGAGAGAGATCACAAGTAGGCAGAGAGGCAGGCAGAGAGAGGAGGAGGCAGGCTCCCTGCAGAGCAGAAAGCCCAATGTGGACCTCAATCCCAGGACCCTGGGATCATGACCCGAGCCGAAAGCAGAGGCTTTAACCCACTGAGCCACCCAGGCACCCTGTTACTTGATTCTTTAACTTACTTAGGAATGATATATTGATTTTGCATGACATTAAGGTGAATTTTCACTATTTGTAATAAGAATCAGTGATTTTTAGTAACATTATAAATTACATAAAATATGCTCTTTCACATTTTTGTTAAAGATACATAGCCCTAACTTCTAATAGGTAAGTAATAGCTTGAGGATATTTCCCCCTAATAATGGTACTTATACATATAGCTTGCTTTCTTCTGTGTATATGAATGTGTATATATATATATATTATCTATTAGTTCTCATTGATGAGATAATGCGCATTCTTATGTACACTACTTGAAATTAACACAATTAGAAATTTATTTTAAGTGCAGATATTCTCAGGAAAGTCCAGGACTAGTGAATTATTTTAATTAGATTGTTTTCTTTTTAACAGATCTCTGGCATTTGGCAAGGGGAGAAGGACCGACCCGTGCAGGGCATTATGAAATGTGAGTATTTGGGATCTAATAACGATGCTTAGTGACTATGGGAGGTGAAAAGTGAGGGCAGAAACAGAAACTGTAAGAAAAAGCAATAGTAAAAGGAAGGTGGAGTGTTTCAAGAACTTATTTTTCTATGAATGGCCCAGTAAAGCATTAATAAAAATTTAGATTAGACACTTCACTGCAGTCTCCTTAATGTAGGAGGAGATTGTGTTAGTATATAAAATGTATTGCTCCAAGTTCCCTGATGCAGATTCACCCAAGTAGGGATATCCTATGACACAGGAAAATTATCCAGAACATACACTGAGGATTAAAAGTAGATGAGTACAGATTCACATCAGAACCATAATGAATTATCACCTTCCAACAGTCAGAATGACTAGTATCAATAACAAGTGTTTGCAAGGCTAGAAGAGGGAACCCTTATGTATTGTTGGTGGGAATGTAAATTAGTGCACTGTGAAAAATAGGAGGTTCCTCAAAAAGTTAAAAATGGAAATACTCTATGATCTGATAATTCCACTATTGAGTATTTACCCAAAGGAAATGAAAACACCAATTTGAGGGGTGCCTGGGTGGCTCAGTTGGTTGAGCGACTGTCTTCGGCTCAGGTCATGATCCCGGAGTCCCTGGATCGATCCCCACATCGGGCTTCCTGCTCCGTGGAAGCCTGCTTCTTCCTCTCTCACTCCCCCTGCTTGTGTTCCCTCTCTGGCTGTGTTTCTCTCTGTCAAATAAATAAAATATTTTTTAAAAAACCCACTAATTTGAGAATATCTATGTACCCTTATGTTTACTGCAGTATTATTTACAGTAGCCAAGATTTAAGAGCAATACAAATATGCCCATTGACAGATGAATGGATAAAGAAGATTATGAGATAGTTGTATATATTACATATATATAAAATAGTTACTTGGCTGTAAGAATGAAATCTTAAAATTTGTGAAAACACAGGTGGACTTAGAGGGCATTATGTTAAGTGAAATAAGTCATTCAAAGAAAGACAAATACTGTATGATTTCATTTATATATGAAATCTAAAAAACAAAACAAATGAACAGACAAAACACCAGACTCTTAAATACAGAGAACAAATTGGTGGTTGCTAAAAGGGAGGTGGGTGAGGGATGGGTGAAATAGGCCAAGGGGATGAAAAGGCACAAACTTTCTTTTTTTTTTTTTTTAAAGATTTTATTTATTTATTTGACAGAGAGAAATACAGAATACAGTGAGAGAGGGAACACAAGCAGAGGGACTGAGAGAGGGAGAAGCAGGCTTCCCGCTGAGCAGGGAGCCCGATGTGGGGCTCGATCCTGGGTCTCCAGGATCATGACCTGAGCTGAAGGCAGTCGCCTAACCAACTGAGCCACCCAGGCGCCCCGGCACAAACTTTCAGTTATAAAATAAGTAAGTTATGGAAATGAAAAGTACAGCATAGGGAATATAGCCAATAATATTTTAATAACTTTGTATGGAGGTCTAAATACAGAGTTTCACTGAAAGTCATAGTAAGAAATCAGTACTGAAAAGATTTCCTTATCAGAAGGAAGTGGGAGTGGAGAACCTTTCTGGAACTGAAGGAGAGAGGAAGGGAGAGTGGGACAAAGAAATTACAGTCTAGTCTCTTACTGACAGTCATTCATGTTCCTTTTCATATAGTAAGGGAAGAACTGTTATGGATACCTAGGAACTTGTGCAAAATGTCCATAAGGAACTTCTAATCAAAGGTCTGAGGAGGAAAAAACTTCCTCGCCATGCTGGTGGGACCTAATGCAATAGCTCAAGATCAGATTTACTTGGGGGCCAAAGACATGTCATACAGCACTCAAGTATTGGTGAAAAGTGACCAAAAGAGCTTTTTCTATAATACTGGTCCTGACATGGCCTTGTGTGGTGGCCATGGGGCTGTTCAGCAAAGAATGTATACATACATGGAAAGAAATGAGAGCAGAAGTGATACTAAGTCATTTGAAGATAAAAGTTTTAAGAGTCAGGGATGCCTGGGTGGCTCAGTCAGTTAAGTGTGCTTTCAGTTCAGGTCCTGATCCCAGGGTGCTGGGATTGCCCTGCATCAGACTCCCTGTTCACTGGGAGACTGCTTCTCCCTCTTCTCTGCACTCGTGCTCTCTCTCTCACCATCTCTGTCTGTCTCTCTCTCAAATAAATATATAATCTTTAAAAAAAATTTAAGTATCAGGGTCAGGTTTACCACATTCTCTTTCTAATGCTGTGACCCACATTCTTTTTCTAATCCTGGAAGCACTGACAAAATTAAGCCTTCATCAGATTAGGTCACTGTGGGACTATGGTGAATAGCCCTCTCACTCCCTAGCTCCTCCTGACTATGCTGGACACATTATCTGAGTAAGAAACCTACTTTGTAGTTATTGGGCTTCTGAGGCTACCCCTAAGTCAGATTCTGATTCTTTCCATCAGCCTATGACCTAATGTAAGTATACCAAAATGAGTGTGCAGAAGGTGAGTAAAATAAGGGAATTACAGTAGGCAACTTGCATTAATATAACAAAGAGGGAAGTAATGGATAATTTAGAGGGTAAGAGTCAGTAGGCCTATAAGATAATGGGCAAGGTTGACTGACAAATGGAACATCCAAATCCCCTGGAATAAAATATATTTTCTGTTGTTGAATTAATTGGTATTTAAAAGTCAAATACAGGAATGGCTTCTTTTATATACATGGTTAAAGAATGATTACTTTTAATACCAAGTTGAAAAATACATGTATTTTAGAGAATTCGAAGGGTTTGAGAGTTAATTTAATCATTCATGCTTGGAAAATATTTCATTCTGTTACCACAACTCCCTCCCTGTGAAGTGCACAGCATTCATTTGATCATGGTACTCTGAATCACCATGTACTAAGGGGCTTTAAGATCATTTACATAGGGTTCTGCGATGTGACCACCAGTCAGTGGGAGCTGAAGTATAATAGGGAAACCTGTTTGCCACTTAAAGTTGAGGTAGGAGAACATTTAAAGTATCTTTGAGAGAGGAAAGTGTCTACTATTTTTAAAGACTTTGGGAGAGGGAATTTCCAATGTTCTTTGCAGGCTTTTCAAGTTGCAGAATGAAAGAGCAGAATAAGACTGACTCCATCTTGTGTGCTGTGCCCTCCAACTTGTGTAAATCCCAGCTTGACCCCTCCCAGAAGTATGCTGCACCCTCCATCTTGTGTAAACCCCCAGATTGACCCCTCCCCAGAAAGAACGTGTGCGAATATTGCTGAACCCTGGCTTAGCCTGCCTTATGCAACTGGCACTTAGCCAGTCAATATAAGCCACCGACATCACCCCGCCTATTGCCACCCACCCGCTATAAAACTATTGTGCTTCTGAAAACCATGCTTTTTCTCTGCATCTTGCCACAGCGTTGGTGGGTGTGGGAAACTGAGCCCGAGCTAGCTTGAATAAAGCTTTTTGCTTTTGCGTCAGATTCTGTGACTCCCTTGTGGTCTTTGGGGCTCTTGAAATCTGGGCATAACATTTGGGGGCTCACCAGGGATTCCCAAGACCCTTGAGAGACCTCTGACCTGAAGAGCCTGACTGGCCATGGTCGATGTCTGTCCGTTTGTTCTCTGTCTCTTGTGTGAGCTCATTATTGGTATTCTGGTAGTGCCCGATGAGGTCTAGGTGGACACACTAGTGGACGAAGGGCCGGGGGATTCAGAAGATGTTCTGATCCTCTCTGGAGGGATGAGGAATCCCCTCGGTCTGAAATGAGGGACGTGGAATCCCCTCGGTTTGAGACAAGGCAGGTTGCTTCCACTGGTCGGCATGAGGCTGTTGCCTAGCTTTGGTTTTGCTTCCATGGAGTTGGAAGACTGTTCTCAGGGGACCAAGAAAATCCCCATCTGTGGTGGCCAGGGGGTTCCAGGTCCCCCTTGGCTATGCAGTCACCAGGGGTTTGAGTCCCCTAGCCTAGGCAGTCATCTTTGAAAACCCTTCCTATTTGATGGAAGGGGAGCCTGATCACCTCCCATTAGTCAGGGGCATGTGGGCGGGGGAGGGCGTCCAACCTGTTTGAATGTGAGGAGTGCCTGAGTGTGTGAGTTGTCTGTACAGCTCCACCGCTTCAGCTATGGAGTCTGAGTGGGCTGCACCATGGCCATTGGGCCGCCAACCAGCAGGAAGCTGCGCCCGGGGCCTGTAGGCCCATGGGAATGAAATGGCTGCCGCTGAGGCAAGGTGGGCCATGCGCGGGTATTGGAGCACATGCCAGAGGCTCCCATGGCACCTGGGCCCATGATGCCATCAGTGCCACTGTGGTGGCAGCCGAGGAGGCTTCCGGGCCCCGGCAGCTTGGCCTGGGGTGAGCAGGAGGCTTGGCCGGTGGCTCGATGGGGAACACGGGTGTGGGTGAGCAGGAGGTGTTGACAGCTGCACTGGAATCTGGTAACTTGCAAGATTGTTGAAATTGTTTATTTTAGAAACTTGTGTTTTAGAACTGACTTCTGGTGTAATAGTTTACAATCGGTTACTCCTTAGTATTCACTGGAAATTAAGGTTTCTGAAGAGTGCAAAATTCTGCTGACTGTAACTAAGACTGATGGAAATAAGGGAAGCAACTCTGTATGTGGAAAAGTAGGAGATATGTAAAAAAGATAAAGAACGGGAATGCATTTTTGTTGAAGGTCAAAGAAGGTAATTTTGTCCTAAATGAGATGGTTGTTTGGAAAAAAAAATGGTGTGGGGCAAAATCCGAATGCAAAGGAAGGTTGTAAAAGGTTTGTGGAGGGAAAACTTTGGAATGGAATTTTAAATGTGGTCGGCATGGACCAAGATTGAAATGGATGGGTTTTAAAGTATAAGATTGAAACTCTGGGGGCGCCTGGGTGGCTCAGTTGGTTAAGCGACTGCCTTCGGCTCAGGTCATGATCCCAGAGACCCGGGGTCGAGTCCCACGTCAGGCTCCCTGCTCAGTGGGAAGCCTGCTTCTCCCTCTCTCACTCCCTCTGCTTGTGTTCCCTCTCTGGCTGTGTTTCTCTCTGTCAAATAAATAAAATCTTAAAAAAAAAAGAAAGAAACTCTGCTTTCTCTTTGTTCAAAAGGCAAGATTTTATCCCATTGTTGGTCTACTCTTGATAAGAAAATATAAATAGTTGCTCTCTTTGCCTGCTGGGAGAAACCAGTTTCTATTATTTGCATTTATCACCTTTTTGAAATCCCTACTCCTATTTAGGCTTGTGCCTTAAAACTCTAAGGTTTTACCATACTTCCCGAGATTTAAATAATAAATGAAGTCTTCTTAACTTATTAGGCTTTTTATTTAGTTTGCTAAGTCACTTGGGAAGTATCGTTAGACAAATGAGAAGCCTTGGGTTACATTTGAATGGGTGCTATGACTATTCTGGAGGTAATGTGCCCTACCTAAAGTTTTAATGTACTAGTACAAGATCATCACTAAGTGTTCTGGCTATTGAAATGTTGTGTGTCATAGAATAACAAAGCTTCCTTGTCAATCCTATTGTGGTAACTCTCAAATTGGATCATTGGCAATGTTTGTTTCTGAGTTTTTACAATTGTGATTGTCTTGTAAAATGAGTTTCATCTGCAAGGAGATTCGTGTAAAGGTAGGGAGAGTCTCCGTTTCTACCGCCAGGCTCTATTGGGGGGACTCTGGGTGGCTCCAAGGAGGCCCATAAATTTTTTTTTTTTTTAAGATTTTATTTATTTGACAGAAACACAGCTAGTGAGGGGGCACAAGCAGGGGGCGTGAGAGAGGGAGAAACAGGCTTCCTGCAGAGCGGGGAGTCTGATGTGGGACTTGATCCCGGGTCTCCGGGATCATGACCTGAGCTGAAGGCAGTTGCCCAACCAACTGAGCCACCCAGGCACCCCGAGGCCCATAAATTTATTGAAGATTAGTGTGGTGACTCAAAGTAAGGATGAGTCCCCAGGGGCTTTTATGGAAAGGCTTATTGAAGCTATAAAATGTACAGCCTGATTGACCCTGAGGCACCCAAAACCCAGAGGGCAATTAACCTAGCCTTTCCTAGCCAATCAGCCTTAGACATAAGGAAAACCTGGCTGAATTAGTGAGCATAGCAAAAGAGGTGTTCAACAACAGGGGTATAAAAGGCAGACTAAGAAAATAGTTGAGGTTTTGGCATTACATGAAGTGGGAAGAGGCCAGTGGAAAGGCAAGAGGCAAATAGGAGATGGTCAATGGAAAGAAGAGCTTAAATGTGGAGAAAGCAAAAGCTAAGACTTAGATTCATATCAGTGTGCTTACTGCAAGGAGGAAGGACATTGGGCCAGGGAATGCCCTAAGAAGAAAACAGCAATGCTGGCCACCAAAGACTGAAGGGGCCATGGTTCAGAACCCCTCCCCGAACCTTGGGTTAGAGTTAAGGTAAAGATGAAATCACTTGACTTTTTGATGGACACGGGAGCCCAATTTTCATTGTTGCCAAGGCCTGTGGAAAAACTATCTGGAGAGGAAACCTGGGTACAAGGGGCAAATGGTACAGAAAGACTTTGGGGCAAGCCGCTGTGCAGATGCTTGTGGCAGCAGTGGATGAATACCTCCTTTATGAGCCAGTCTCAAAACCGGAAGAGACAGAAGAGGGAGGCCTTCTCCAAACCCTGCAGGTTGAGTTTTCCAAAATCTGAGCATAACATTTGAGGGCTCGTCCGGGATGGTACTCTGAATCATCATGTACAAAGGGGCTTTAGGATCATTTACATATAGGGTTCTGTGATGTGACCACCAGTCAGTGGGAGCTGGAATATAATAGGGAAACCTGTTTGCCACTTCATCTTGAGGTAGGAGAACACTTAAAGCGTCTTTGAGAGAGGAAAGTGTCTACTGTTTTTAAAAACCTTGGGGGAGGAAATTTCCAATGTTCGTTGCAGGCTTTTAAAGTTGCAGAACAAATTTTATTTCCCATTGATACAAGCTATGCCAACATAAAGTTTCTGTGATGAATTGAAATTTCTCTTTTTAAAAAGATTTGTTTTTTTTTTTTTTTGATAGAGAGAGAGAGAGAGAGAGAGAGAGAGAGAGAGAGAGAGAACATGCCAGAGAGGGGAGGGTCAGAGGGAGAGAGGAATGATCTCAAGCTGATTTCCACAGAGCCTGGAGGCTGAAGCCAGGTCTCATCTTATGACCCTGAGATGGTCTGAAATCTAGAGTCGGGATGACCAACTGAGCCAACCAGGCACTCCTTGAACTGAAATTTCAAAAGCAAACTAGAATCTTTGCTTAGAAACTGGTAAAACTTTGATTGTTAGTGGAAGTTTCAGTTTAATTTGGCTAGTAAAATTCATAGAATTATAGAACTGTAAAGACCCTTAGATATCATCTAGTATATATTATTTTATTTTGTATATGAGGAAACAGAGACCTGACAACTTACGTGGCTTGCCCAAGGCCATACTGGCTGAGCTGGCCTTTTGCCCACACCAGGATTCTGAATTCTGTTTCACCACTCATGCTATACTATTTTAAAAATTCATATCATTTTTTTTTTGTATCAGTGGAGTTTCAACTCCTTCATTCACAAGTTCATTCATTTACTAACATTTATTCTGTATTCCTTTAGTTGCATCCTTGGGCATTGACCTGGATCATTATTACCAATTTCTAATGAAGAACTCTTCACAGAGTTTAAAATAATTAGGAACTTATTCATATCTTTGGGTTAAACTCTTTAATTTTTGTTCTTTTAATAATTCTTCATGGATAATTGATATATGTGTAAAGTCTAGGGTCCAGTGACTTCTGAATATAATAGAAGGAAGTTCTAATATTTCCACATTTACTTTTGGAACTGAAGCCCATATTTTTTTTTGTAATAGAGAACTCCAACATGAATTCGCTGTACAAATGGCCCTCTTTTTATTTTTTCAGTCATACTTAAGGAAAAAAAAATATAACCTGCTCAAATAAATAAGAAAATGTGTTTATTCCATGTATTAAGCGAACTTACACTGTTGAAATTTATTCATTTATTTTCACATTACTGCAATGTATAAAAATCACTTGGACTCTGCTTTCACACTGCCAATTAGCAAAAAATACTGAGTGTATACTGTATGCACAATAAGTGTAAATTTATTAAATGTTGTGAGAGTAACACTGAAGAAATGAAGGGCATAGGTCTCTAGGAGCTCAAAGAAATATGTGAAAAATGAAGCTTTCTTATCCCCCCAAAAAGATTACTCTTTAGCCTATGGATAAGTGAGCAGTTCAGTCAGGGTACCAGTCTTTGAAGACTTGAGTGAAAACCAGACTTTGAAGCAAATCTGAGGGAGATATGGGGAAAGGCAGTTCAGGTGTTAAAGTTATTACTGTTCAAAGGAAAGATTTAGGCTCAAATTTTCCCCTTTCTTGAGACCAGTTGAATGACCCACTCTGCGCATGTGTCCCCTCACAATGTTCAGATTCCTATTCAGAGGCAATTTCTGAGCATTTGCATTCCAGACCTTATGTCAGGCACTAGGGCATGTTGTCACATTCATTCACCTAATAGTTCCCCAATGGAGGCAGGTTGGCAAGTCACTCTCAATCTTCTCTTCCATGCCTTCACTTCACTCACTATTAGCATCTAAAATATAGGAATAATGTGTGTGGGAGAGGGAGAGGGAAAGGGAAGATGAGTGAGTGAACTCTAGCTCAGCTCTGACTCTGGTTCCAAAGATAGCAATTAGCCCTGGCTACTTACATGTGGTCCATAGGCCAGTGCCACAGATGTCATGTCATTAGAAATGCAGAATCTTAGGCTCCCCCCCCCCCAGACTTATTGAATAACAATCTACTGAATCATTTTAACCATTTCCCAGGTGATTTGTATGCACATTAAAGCTTGAGAAGCACTTCCTGATACAATCATTTGGGAGAGCTTTTAAAAGTACCGATGGGCTATTTCCACATAATTGAATTAAAATCTCTGGTGATTGGGGCATCTGTATGATTTAAATGCTTCTCAGAGGTTTTAGCGGTGCTAACTGGGTAAAATACATTCCCTACTCTTCCCCAAATATGCCTAAAGATGAGAATCACCTAGAGCCCTTATTAACAAAATAGAGTCCAGAGTCTATTTTCAGTGTATTGAATAAGCAACCCAGGTGACATTTATTAACAAGAAAGCCTGGGAAACACTGGTAATCTTATGATGTTCCATTCCTTTTATCTGGTAGCCTTGCGGAGATCATTTTTGTCTGAAAGCCCCTCTGTCCTTTTCCTAGGTGACAAAAGGGAACGGACTCACAAAGTGAGGAGGTCAGCATGGAAAGGAGAGAATGTGGGATGAGATTCCAAAATACGTGTTAGGGTGGGAGCCAAGGTGGAGCTGGGACTCAAATGAGGCGTCCTTTTATCCTTATCAAGAGCCATTGCTCCTGCTAGATCAGTGGATGATTCTCAACACCTCTAAATCTCTTTTTCTGGGAAGGGGCTGGTGCTGAAAGGGAACATTTCAGACAAGATAACCACAGTTTTTATAGGAAGAGGGAGAGCAAATCAGAATGGTTAAATTGACTCCAAGTCTTAGCGTTCACTATGAAGGGAAGAGGTAAGGACTCTTCAGTACTATGAAAAGCTATCCTTTGGATTCCTTTTACTCTGATTTAAGCCCCAAATTGAGAGTTACTGATTTCAAGAATATGTAGTCTCTTTATTTATAAATGTGACACAAAGGGAAAGAACCTATTTCTAATACTGGTGTAGATAACACTTATATTCAGTATATTTGCCATCTTCACATAAAACACCAGGTTGATTTGACAGGTTTCTTCTTCAAAAAATTGTTAATTGTCTGTCATCCAAGATCTTTGACTGATTTATAGAATTATTTATATTTTTATTTGTTATATTTTGTAATAGGAAAATACCCTGTATTTTAAGTATCTATATAGAGAAACATGTGGTGCATTCTTCTAGGTGTTACAGATAAAAAATATTAGAAGATACAGCCCCTGCCTCTGAAGGGCTTAAAATTTACTCGCTGGTAGTGGGGATTGGTGTTAGAAGTAGTATGCTCAAAAAACAAACACAGTGGAGCAGAGCACAGATTGAAAGCCAAATGGGAGATTCAGATCGTATGTGCAAAAGAAGTTGAGGGTGCTGTTAGGCCTGCCTGTGGGTATTGTGCCTCAGACTCTCCTCTAAATGATGCCCATGCTAACTAGGGGACTGTATTCTGTTTCATCACCTATTCTCACTTAAAACTCTAACAATTTTTTAACCTCTCTGAATATTAGCTGGCTGAACGCAAAGTCTTCCTGGATTTCCCCTGGTGCTAAACTTAAAGGTACTTCAGGGGCACATTGAGTTATCTTATCGAATTTGAATAGGGAAATTACAAGACCCTAAGATAATTAGCCTTTGTAATATGCTCACAACTGGACATTTGGCAGATAACTGTTGTCCCGCTTTCTCATTCTAGCAAGGGGTTGTGATTTCCCAACAAAGGCAGAGGACTTGCAAAACAGCAGGACTTTGCTACAGTTCGTAATTAATGAGGTGCTAAAAGTGCCAGAGCAGAGGATCCCAGACACAGTGTGTGACTCAAAGGGATAAGAAGCCCCCAGAATTTCAAACAAGAGTGTCACTTAAATAAACAGAAAGTCAAGTGAGTCTAGTCTGTGGAATGGGAAATGGTCTGTTGACATCTGGAGTCATCATACAACTGTGTAATACAATATAATAAGAAGGATTAGTCACTACATTTTGCAACTTGTGAAAAACTGGAATTTTTTTCTCAGTCCTGCAGAAAGTAAGCAATTATCTGCTTTGCAGTATTCTAGGAAGTCATAATAAACTCTTAATGCCCCATAGTGTCCAAATAAATAACCAATCTGTTACAGGTTCCCACCAGCAGGATTTTCCTCTGCCTTTTTAATGTATGTTAATCAATCAAGTTAATTATTAATATTAGTAGACAAGCCAAGGCACTTTACTAATCAACTAATAGCTGGGGGCCCAAGGCCTAATGAGAGCTTTCTGTATTGGGAGGAACATTACTGAGAAAGAATGACGTAAGGGTTAATTTTGGGCCATGAGCACTGCCTAAAATGGAATGTGTTTTCCAGCAGAGTGGAATTTCTGCATAAATTCGGATAAATGTTAAGGTATTTTCAAATTAAGATTTTATGGTTTCTTCTCCCATGTTATATTCAAGTTTTTTTAAGTACACTATTTAAATTTGGGGGTGGTAGGTATGAAAATAACGTTGGTAAACACTAGTAAATAACACTAGTAATAGCACTGGTAAATAAACGTATATTGGGTCTACCAACATAGGCTAGCAGAAGCTCACTAAGCAGAGCTCACTAATATACATATACATCCATAACTACTGTATCTGTATATACTTATAAAGTATATGTATTATATGGTTTGTGTATGTTCCTTGCTAGAATGGGAAAGGACAAGAAAGATTTGAGGTAATTTGATTACCCTAGTATGGATGTTATTCCTGCCAAGGATTTCATAAATACTTTCATTGTTACTGATGTATCATACTTAATGCTTCAGTGACATTGAGAAAATTTTTGTTGAATAAGTTTACCTTAGACTAAGAATGCAAAACATGTGAAAGAAATCTCTTAAATGTATTTAAGGATTAAGATTTTAGGAAAATTAAGCAAGTTCTTCAGTTTCTTTTTTGCAATACGGAAATAATACATTCATATTCTGCCATAAAAGAACTTATGACATTTTCACATTTACAAATGAATATGTGTTTTTTATATATGTGAAAAAGCTGAATCTCATTGAATTGGGTTAATGAACTTTTGCTGAAACTGTAGGAAGGATAGTTTTACAATAAATTGATTTGATTTGATAGCATTTACTAAATTCTAGCTCATTAGAAAGAACACAATGTGCTCCATACTAAAGGTGTTACTGTGAATTTGCAATTTTAATACTTTTAATCACAGAGCCAGTATTTAATGATGTATTTTAGAGATCTCTGGTCCTGGTACCAGTAAGTGAATGAGTTAGAAATATAAATCAGTAGTTTATTCAGCAGAAACATTTTAGCCCCATCCATTAAGAAAAACCGAATTGTTAAGGCTTCTTTTTTTTTTTAAATAAAAGTTAAAGATTTTGGGGGAGAGGAGGGAGTATTGCATCAAGAACTTACCATGTTTTAAAATGTGTATTGAAAAAGAATTCACTGGATCAAGTCTTTTCCTCCAATATACTCTAGAGGGAGTCAAATCTAAGAAAGTTATGTTTAATGCATTTCAACTGCTATTGGTTCTTTTTAGAAACTTTTTGGTGACAATATTGTTTTGACCTTCTTGGTTAAGGTGTAGTCTAGGAGTTAGTTAGAACCTGGGAGCTAACAAGACCAAGGCAGAGGTGGACTCACTATATGAACCAATTAGCATCTTACAGAGAAAATAACTCTCTCCCTCAGTCATAAACTGCATGGGTCAGCCTGTGAACCAATGCATATTTTGGCAAGAATAAGGAGAGAATGGAGGTAGGGTGTGGAGCAAGAGAACATTTATGGCCTGGGATAAATCCTTCCTCCTGGACCAGAATGGTAAACTCCACGCTACGAGTCTCGGTGGCACCATTAATTATCTCTATGAACTTGTAAGTGACATTTATCTTCTTTGAAATTCAATTTTTCAATCCCACTAAAATAAAGGGTTGATCTAGAAGGTATTAGATGTAAATGTAGTGATATTATTCCAACAGAAGATAGTTTATGGTTTGTGTACAAGTATGCCATGAAAATCTGCTTATGAGCCAGTAGCTCCTAAAATCATAGAAGTCTAGCATTTTGTTCTTTATATGCGGAACATATTCAGTAAACATACACAGCTAGACTACATGCTCTTCCCCCAAATACTTCTTGGGATTTTTTCATGTTTGCTCCAGGTATTGTGTTATTTCTTTCATTTGGAATTCCTTCAGTTTTTATCTATAATTTTAGAAATCCTACATATTCTTCAGGACTCTACTCAGTTGGTGTGTGCTCCAGGAAAAACACCTTGCCTCTCCCAACACTGTGTGAATGTTTTCTGCTTCCTCTGAACTATCCTTGGATTTTGCTTTAATATTTAGTTTTTCTTTTGACATCTTCTGCTTTGCATTGTAGTTTTCTGGACACATCTTACCTGTTTAGCAAATCTTCAAGATTCTTAAGTGTAGGGATCGAGTGATCTTAACTTTACATTTTTCATTTTAAGCAGCATGGCTTGCCCATAGGAGATGCTCAACAAAATGTGCTGACAGAATGAATAAAGGCTATGTAAAAGAACATCTAGTTTTTGAAAACTGATTTAAGGAGACATGGAGTCTATTTTAGTGCCACTAATTGCTTCATATTTGGTGAGATAGCTCCTGTGTTTATGAGGAAATTAGTTTGAGGACATTTTCTCTTTAGGAATTGAGGGAGGAAAAAATACTTTATATATATTTTTTCTTTTATACTTTATATATTTATAAGAAATCATACAGTTTCAGTTTTGGTCTCTGGCAACTCTAAGCTGGTATTTACTCAAAGCAGATTTTGAGTGAATGTCTTTAAGATTTGTATAACATTTTCACATAGTCAATCTTCTGGAGATATAGCCCTTGGAGTTGAGTAATAGCTGGAATTTTTCTCATTAGGTACCAACTTATTTCCATATTTCATTAGGCTCAAATCTCCAAATAGAGCCGACATGGAATTAGAAATTCTTCTTTTAGTACAAGATGTGTTTTAAGATTTCATTTCATGCTTTCTGAGTTATTGTTGTAACTTTGATTTCTGTTATTTTGCCTTTTTTCTATCTTCCTACTTGCATTTCTACATTTTGTTTTTTCCTTGTCGCCTACACCTACAACAAGGCATTTGTAGATGAGGTGCCCAATGCTTTATTTACTTTGACTCTCACTGCTCCTTTTTCTTAACCAGGGAACTGAAAATCAGGGAAAAGAGTGACATAAGTGAGATATTTATCTTTTATTCTTTTCTCCTTTTAACTGATTTATTTGACAGAGGGAGAGAGCACAAGCAGGGGGAGGAGGAGAAGAAGGGGGAGAAGGAGGCTTTCTGCTGAGCAGGGAGCCCTATGTGTGGCTCGATCCTAGGATCGCTGAGATCATGACCTGAGTAGACACTCAACTGACTGAGCCATCCAGGTGTCTCTGTCTTTTATCTATCTATCATCTATCTATCTATCTATCTATCTATCTATCTATCTATCTATCTATCTATCATCTATCTATCTATCTATCATCTGTCTATCTATCTGTCTATCTATCTATCTATCATCTGTCTATCTATCTGTCTATCTATCATATATCCATCTATCATCTATCATCTTTCTATCTATCATCATCTATATAATCTATCTATCTACTTACTTACTTACTCACAGTTACCTACACTCTCTGTGGTATTTTTTATCACCAACTTTTCATTCTATACCTAGCTTTTCTGTATTTCTTTATCAAGTGGCTGGCATTCTGTTCCTTTTTGGTGTTAGCACCACAAGATCTGCCTCCCCTTGGTAATTGCAAAGGCATAAATCCCTGATGATAAAAAGTCAGGGGGTGGGGTTGAGATTTTTGAGCAGGTAGTCCTTGTGCATCATCATGTCTTTCGTATCAGCAAGCCATGAACATACATAGTTTTACCAGTGGATGTGGTTGGAGTGTTCTTCCTTCCAGTGATGTTGAATCTTTTGACTTAGTTGTGGCTTTCTCACCGCTCAGCTCAGGGCTGGTGGCTTGAGCTCTTGCCAGGTTGTTTAATTTTTCTTTCTCCTCCCCCTTCATGCCTTTCTAGACTGCTGTGATGACTGGACTAAGAAGGCTTTATCCTTATCCCAAATATGTATCTGAAAATAGAATCTTACGTTAGTGGTTACATAACAAAGTAGGGTCATTAACCAATCACAGAGGCAGAAGTGTCAAACAGATTGATGTTAAAGGTCAAAGAGAAGTACAGTGTTAGAGAGGGAATAGATGTCTTTGCAAAGATGAGCTCTGGAAGGAGTTTATGGCAACCTGGATTTTAGTTCTGTCCCTTGGGTCTATATTCTGTTCAACTGCTTTTTTTGGAGTTGCATTGACATTCGAGTAGTGTCGAATATGAAATCTCACAGAAACCTAGACTGCAGATAGTATGAAATAATTTTTCAGCTTAATTTCTAAGTCTTCGTTGTGGAATGAAGATGTTACCAAATGAAATTAAACTACTGATAGGACAGAAAACAAAATTTTTAATTTTACAAGAAAACTTTGAGCTGAATTTCATAATAGAGATAATTAGCATCATCCATGATTTTAGAGTCTTAGTTTCTGTATCTTTGGCAATTCCTTTCACAGTTTGAGGTGTGCCTTTAAATTACAGAGGAAAGCCAGTGTGACACTACTAAGAAGAGGCTCTCTGTCTGTCCTTATGGCATAGTTGGTATCATTCTTTTCTCTTGGCTTCAGAACTGACTTCATTTTCAGGCTGGCTCCTTATGCTATTGGTAGTGCTATAAGTGGTGGTAAAGCATAGCATATATAGGGCCAATATTAATAGAGAGGACTTAAATCGTATCATAGAACTGATCTGTCAATATTTCAGAATTTTAGGTTCTGTCATCATTGTCTTTTTATTTATTTATTTATTTATTTTTTGTTACTTAAGTTTTTAATTTTTTTTCCTCATCATTGTCTTTTATCTCTACTTTCCTTTCTTCTTTCTTTAGTTTCTTTCCCTTAATAGAGAATGTAAAAACATATTAATAGCTTTTATCTACTTAGATACTCATTTTTAATTTTATAAATAGCATATTTGTATCATTTAATATATGACAGTGGAATTAAGCATTCATGTACCTTCCTGCATTCACTTAGCCCCATCTATTTCCTGGGGTCTTGGGCACTTGTTCAGTGGATCTCTCCATCATCCTGTGGAGTTACCTTATTCCCAAATAACACTCACTGTCTCAGGTTCCCCTGGAAGGAAGTTGGGCTTTACTATACCCGATGGGGGGACACCTGGGAAAGCATCTAAACCAGGCTCAACTCAGCTAAATACATGACAGTTCTGTCTCTTTGCGTGGGTTCTGCTTTCACATCAGCACTAAGTATTGCACAAGATCTATCTTTTCCAAAGATTCTTCACATGCAATGAGTAACATGATCCAGAAGTTCAGGGGAGTTCACTTGTTGGGGAAAAGTTGACCACTGAGGAACAGGAGATGAGAGAGAGCTGATTCTGTAGTCCACTCCACAGTCCACCCCCAACTGTTCCAAGGTGCAGATGTTCTATGTGGCCTGCCAGGACATGTCCCCAGCTATGCTTTCCCAGGAAGCTGTGCCAGCTGTGCCCCATGTTGTTTTTGCTTTCCTTACTTCCCTGCCTCATTTTCTGGCTTTTCTCACTCCTGCAGCCATTGACTTCACTCTTCTGCTCAGTCAAACATTAAGGGCCAAGCTTTACCTTAGCCTCTGTGTTTTAGGAAACCTGGGTTTTGACGGATATATTTTATTTTATAATAAATCCCATAAATATAAAATTTATAAAATGTAGGAATAAAAATATAATTCTCATTCTTCTACTTTTCAAGATTTTTAATAGACACTTTCATGTATTTAAGGCAGATAATAATATGTATCTTTTTGCTTTATGGAGTTTTTCTTTAAATAAATGGAATAATCTTGTATGTATTTTCCTGAGATTTGATTTCTTCATAAAACAATGAATTTTGAACAATGTTCCATGCTGGTATACAGTGTTCATTCTCATTCTTCTTATATTTGTAAAAGATTTATTAATTTTTAGAGAGAGAGAAAGAGCACACACATGAATGAGTGGGGGGAGAGAGAGAATCACAAGCAAACTCCCTGCCCAGCATGAAGCCAGACATGGGGGCTTGATCTCATGACCCTGAGATTATCACCCTGAGATCATGACCTGAGCCAAAACCAAAAGGTGGACGCTCAACCGACTATGCCACCCAGGTGCCCCCATTCTCATTCATTTAAGCACAGTATTTCATAGCATGGATGTACCATATGGATTTAATCCATTCCCTTCTTAACTCACATTTACATGTTTCCAGTTTTTTGGTGTTACTAATAGTGCTACCATAAATATTTTGGAAGTGCTTGTCTGAATAGAGAAATACTATGAGATTGCTGGACATGAGAATTATGCAAATTATAAAGTTTACCAGCTATTCCAAAGTCCCACATTTCTCACCATCTGTACACATATTTACTATGATAATTTTCACTGATTTGCAAACAGTAGTACTGGATGATATAAATCTCTACTTTATGCCATGCCCATATATGAAAGAACATTTCATTGTTATTTTCACTTATATTTCCTTAATTAGGAGGACAAATAGTTTTCATATTTCCTAGCCACTAAAATTTCTTCTTCTAAAAAAGTTTGTTCTTACTCTTTCATCATGATATCTTTTGGACTCAATAATGATGAGCTCTATGGGAATATTTTACTTTCTTTAACTCTTTCTGCTACTGAGGTAGTGATTGTTTTTTTTTTAATATTGACTTTTATACAAGATTATTCTTAACAAACAATTATTTTTTGTGTGTGTTCTCATTAGGTTTTACTATCAAGTAAGTATTTCAGCTTGACTCTATGCTTCATAGAGTTCAGTGCTTAATCACCATTTTTAATATTATGATTGCCTAATTTTTATTAATCTATTTCAAAAACATTTTTTAAAAGATATGATTTACTTATTTGTTAGAGAGAGAGATTACAAGTAGGTAGAGAGACAGGCAGAAAGGAGGGAACAGGCTCCCTGCTGAGCAGAGAGCCAGCCTCAGGGCCTCAATTCCAGGACTCTGGGATCATGACCTGAGCTGAAGGCAGAGGCTTTAACCCACTGAGCTACCCAGACACCCCCCAAAACATTTTTTATTTTAACTTGCATTATTCTTATGGCATAAGCAATTGCATACTACACAAATGGAAATTTAAAAAGAAACCCTTCATACGTGATAACATTTTGTCATAAAAGTTTTTATTTTTTAAATTTTTATTTATTGATTTTTAAAATATTTTATTTATTTATTTGACAGAGGGAAGCACAGCTAGAGAGGGAACACAAGCAGAGGGAGTGAGAGAGGGATGTGGGGCTCCATCCGGGACTCCAGGATCATGACCTGAGCTGAAGGCAGACACTTAATGACTGAGCCACCCAGGTGCCCCTGTCATAAAAGTTTGTAGATATTTTCTATGAACATGTTTGCAAAGACATCCTTTTTTTCAAAAAAATGGCTTATGTAATGCCTATTGTTTTATAACCTGCTTTCCTCATGTAACGGTGTAATGCAAACACTTCTTGAGTATGTGTGTTCTTTTCATAAGTGTTGCAAGGGAGGGATGTTTTTGAACATTTGAATATCTTCAGTTGCCTTCATAGATGAATAAAATCTTGGCTGAATATCAAATTATTGGGACAAAAAGTTTTCTCTCAACTGTTTGCCAACTTTTATTACAGGGGAAGAAAAGCTGTGTCAGTGATTCTTTTTCTTTATAGTCATCATGTAAGATTTTTTTTCTAGGTTATTTTTACCTTTATGGATAATAAATCTCTTTTTAAATCCTTTATTAGTTAAATTCTCTTTTTTATTTGACTATTTATTTTCTCTTAGATTTTCTTTTTGAGAGATATTACAGCATAGTGACTAATAGCTGACTTTAATGTCTGATGACTTTGGTTATGATTGTCTCCCTATTAGCTTTGTGAGCTCGGGCTAGTTATTTTTCCCAGTTTCTGTATCTATAAATATGAAGAAGGAGTACTGAGAGAACTAAGTGGGTAAAATGCATGTAAAGTGCTTTAAAAGATGCTTTGTTTCACTCAACATAATCTCTACCAGTCCAGTCCATGTTGCTACAAAAGTTGGATATTCATCCTTTCTGACGGAGGCATAGTACTCCATTGTATATATGTACCACATCTTCTTTGTCCATTCATCTGTTGATGGGCACCTTGGCTCTTTCCACAGTTTAGCAATTGTGGCCACTGCTGCAATGAACATTGGGGTGCATATGGCCCTTCTTTTCACTACATCTGTATCTTTGGGGTAAATACTTAGTAGTACAATTGCAGTGTCATAGGGTAGCTCTATTTTAAAATTGTTTTTTTAAGATTTTATTTATTTGACAGCAAGAAACACAGCGAGAGAGGGAACACAAGCAGGGGGAGTGAGAGAGGGAGAAGCAGGCTTCCCACCGAGCAGGGAGCCCAATGTGGGGCTCGATCCCGGGTCTCCGGGATCATGACCTGAGCCAAAGGCAGTCGCCCAACCAACTGAGCCACCCAGGTGCCGCTATCTATTTTTAATTTTTAAAGGAATCTCCACACTGTTTTCCAAGTTGGCTTCACCAACTTGCATTCCCACCAACAGTGTAAGAGGGTTCCCCTTTCTCCACAGCCTCTCCACACTTGTTGTTTCCTGTCTTATTAATTTTGGCCATTCTGACTGGTGTAAGGTGGTATCTCAGTGTGGTTTTGATTTGAATTTCCCTGATAGCTAGTGACGATGAACATTTTTTCATGTGTCTGTTAGCCATTTGTATATCTTCTATGGAGAAGTGCCTCTTCATGTCTCTTGCCCATTTTTTGATGTGTTCATCTTCTTTTTGGATGTTGAGTTTGAGTAGTT
>PITA01023393.1:0-28251 GCA_004023965.1 Spilogale gracilis
TAATCTAGGGAGGGAAACGAAACAACAGAGACTTTGAACACAGAAACAAACTGAGGGACTTGGAGGGAGGGGGGTGGAGGGATGGGAGAGCCTGGTGGTGGGTACTGGGGACACCTAAAGCGGGGAGCACTGGGTGTGGGGAATGGGGAATGAATCTTGAAACACTGGAAAAAAAATTTAGTAACAATAAAAAAAAAAAGAGCGTATCCTTTTCGTTTTGTCTTTTAGGCCTTTTGGATGACTTGAAGACATTGGGGCACCTGGGTGTCTCAGGCGGTTAAGTGTCTGCCTTTGTCTCAGGTCAGGATCCCGGAGTCCTGGGATGGAGTCCCACATTGGGCTCCCTACTTATCAGGGAACCTACTTCTCTCTCCCCCTCTGCTGATCCCCATGCTTGTGTTCTCTCTGTCTCTCTCTCTGTCAAATAAATAAATAGAATCTTTAAAAACAGTACCTGAACATGTCAAAATATTTTAAACCATATTTTCTAGTGAATTCCTTCACAATAGGCCTACACCATTCTGCCCATGGGTACTTGACCCACTGGTTGGATGGAATTAAGTTGAAGGTTGGATTTAATAGTTGTCTTACAATTTTTACTCATTTTTCATTTATCTTTCAGTCTTTTGCCTTTCTTCTGCTGCTCATTAATGATACACATTACTATGACAACTTCAGTGACCCATCTAAGGACTTAGAAGAAATGTTGACAGTAGTTCATCTTTGGGCCCACTCAGTGGTATCCAATGGACCTGTGCAGACAGGACCTCTTCCTCAGTACTCATGTCAGTTTCTATTCAGAAGAGAGTTGATATTTGCAGAGAACAAACACTTTCTTGAGCCTAAAACTTAATGTAAGCATCATAAATGCCTGGGCTTTAAGGCAAATTATTATTATTTTCATCTCAAATCAAGACTGGAAGGGGAACCCCTCTCTGATCCCTACCTCAAACCCGTCTGACCCAACCCCATCCCATTCTTCAACTGAGAACAGGACTTCAAATGAGAATGTGAGAATACATTCCCCAAGAAGGAGAGAATAATTTGCTGCCTCCTTGAGCCTCCATCTTTGTGAAGAAATAAGAAATAAGAAACAGCTCCTTTTCTAGTTGTCAGAAGAAGGGGGAGGGAGAGCCTAGGGAGAAAGGAGGTGGAACAGGAGAAGGAATCTATCTCTTATCAATCTACCTATCTTAAGGTCTAAAAGAAAATGGCCAATGGTCACTGCTCTTTGTGTACAGAATTTACTGATCCTTGGCTTTTGTGTCTGCGTTTTATTGTTTTAATTTTTGTCTTTAAATTCCTGAAATAAAAAACCTATAATGAAAACCAATGGGATTTGGCACTAGGAACTACAGGGAGCAGGGGGCGGGGTTTCTTGGAAGAAAGAGGAGAAGCTGCACATAGTGAAGGCAGGCTGGGCGCCGGCCATGCTGCTAGCTGCTTTTCCAGACAGCTTTATTGAGACACAATTGACACACAATAAACTGTTCATAATTAAAGCGTGCATTCTGATGAGTTTGGGCACATGCCTACACTCATGAAACCATCAGCGCAATCGAGATAATATTCCTTATTAGCCACCGTCCCAAGTTTCTCCAAGTGCCTTTCTAATGCCTCCCTCCCGCCCATCCCCTCTCCTCCTGCTCCAGGCAATTACGCTTCTGCTTTCTGTCTCCCACGATTAGTTTGTGTTGTTGAGAATTTTATATAAAGGGAATCATGCAATCTGAACTCGTATTTGTCTGGCTTCTTTCACTCCTAGTAATTATTTTGAAATTATCTGACTTGGTACCTGTATCCCCACTTCATTCCTTTTCACAACTGAGTGTTTTGCTACAATGCTTTGTTTTTCCCTTAAGCCGGTTGTGGACATTTGAGTAGTTCCCCAGTCTTGGCTCTATAAGTAAAGCTGCTATGAATATTCCCATACAAGTCTTTATGCGGAAATACGCTTTCACCTCTCTTGGGGAAATACCTAGAAGTAGAATGGCTGGATCCTATGAGAAGTTCAGGTTTGACTTTTTAATAAATGTCAAGACATTTTCCAAAGTGGCTGGACTGTTTTCAATTCACACCAGCATATGTAAGAAGTCCAGTTCTTCCACATCTTCGTCAACAGTTGATATGGTGTCTTTTTTTAAAGTATCTATTTATTTGGTTTTTTTGACAGAGAGACAGAGAGCACAAGCAGGGGGAAAGGGATGCAGGGAGCCTGATGCGGGACTCGATCCCAGGACCCTGGGATCATGACCTGAGCTAAAGGCAGATGCTTAACCAACTGAGCTACCCAGGAGCCCTTTGATATGGTGTCTTATTGTGATTTTCATTTTCACTTCCCTAACTACCAATGGGATTGGTCATCTTTTCAAGTGCTTATTTACTATGTGTACAATGTTCTTTGGTCAAGTATCTGCTCTAACGTTTTTGCCACTTTTATGGGTTTTTAGTTTCATTATTTCATTCTGAGACTTTTATCCCCTGATCTCTATCATTCTGTATTTTCTGCCATTCTCTGCCTTACCTTCATTCCTTTAAGTGTTAGAGAACAAGATCAAGGCTCAGCTCTTTAAACCTTTTCAACATTAATTACCTTGCAAATCTTTCTAGATTCTAGATGTGAGTCTTTTACTTGGCTACAAGTCCTTCGTTTGGTTTGCAAAGATTTTCTCCTAGTCTACAGCTGGTCTTTTCATTCTCTTCACAATGTCTTCCTAAAGCAGAAGTTTTTATGTTTGGTGAAGTCTGGTTTCCTGATATTTTTAGGGACCGTGTTTTGGGGATTTTATCCAAGACATCTGTGACTACTTGCTTTTTTTAACCTTATTAATTGGCAATAATTTTAAACATACAGAAATGTTGCAAAAGATAGTGCACAAGTGTATGTGCATCATAATTTTTCCTAGCTTCACCTGTTGTCAGCATTTTACCTCATTTGCTGTATCATTTACTTCTCTCTCTCTCTCTCCACCCCGTCCCCTCTTCCTGAACAACTGGGAGGTCGTTACATACGTCATGTTCCTTTAACCCTAAATACTTAAGTGTATGCTTCAATCAGGAGTTATCAACTTCATAAATTTACATTGATATACTAGATAAACTATTTTTTTTATTGTTACTAAAATTTTTTTTCCCAGTGTTCCAAGATTCATTCCCCATTCCCCACACCCAGTGCTCCACGCTTTAGGTGTCCCCAGTACCCACCACCAGGCTCTCCCATCCCTCCACCCCCCTCCCTCCAAGTCCCTCAGTTTGTTTCTGTGTCCAAAGTCTCTGTTGTTTCGTTTTATGCTGAGTGAAATAAGCCAAGAAGAGAAAGTCAAGTATCGCATAGATAAACTATTTTTATCCAATCTACCATCCATATTCCCACATTGAACTTTTTCCATTTTCTCTAACAACATCCTTTATAACACTTCCCTCCCTCTAGTACAGAATTTACTTCAAGATCAGGTATTGCATTTAGTTGTGATGTTTCTTTAGCTTTCTTTAATCTGGAACATTTCACAAGCTTTCTTCATTTCTTCTTATGATATTGACATGTTCAGTGTTCCTTTCTCGGGGGTTTGGCTGTTATACTACATAGGCATTGTGATCTGTCCCTCACTGGTGACGATAATGTTGATCCCCTGGCCACTATCTAATTATGATTCTCACTCTGCGACTAATAAGCGGCCTGTAGGGAGACACTAATTCCATGCAAATATCTTGCTCCTTGCCAAAATTTCTACCTAGGTTTAACATTCACTTATTTTCATCTTATCCAATCTATATTGTGTATGATCTTTCATAATGTTGACTTCCAGCTTTGCATTTACTAGCCAGCATTCGGCATTGAACTGTAGGCAAGAACTCTGCCTCCTCCCGAGTTCTTTATTATTGATACGACCTCATAATTTTCCACTTTCCCCACAGTGGTTTATAATTATTACTTAGTTTTCTTGAGGCTCAAATTGTCCCTTGGCTGGTGGGAGTTCCTCCAAGCTAGTGCCTATGTCTCTATGACAGTCTCCGCCCGCTCCCCCCCACCCCCGCCGCCTCCGGTAATATATTGAGCAACTCATTGCTTTCTGACATGACAAGATGTCCCAGACTCATCTTGTACCTTTCTTGTCCTAGCCTCGGAATCAGCCATTTCTCCAGGCTTCCCTAGTGCCTTTAGGTGGAGAATGATGTTATACACTAGGGTTTTGCCTCAGATTTTTTTAAAAAAGATTATTTATTTATTTATTTATTTATTTATTTATTTATTTATTTGACAGAGAGAAACACAGCTAGAGAGGGAACACAAGCAGGGGGAGTGAGAGAGGGAGAAGCAGGCTTCCCGCTGAGTAGGGAGCCCAATGTGGGGCTTGATCCCGGGACCCTGGGACTATGACCTGAGCTGAAGGCAGATGCTGTAACGACTGAGCCACCCAGGCACCCCTTGGCTCAGATGTTTAAAAACTTCCAGTATTTATTTATTTATTAAACACAATTGTTTTAAAGATTTATTTATTTGAGAGAGAGAGTTTGAGCAGGGGGAGGGGCAGAGGGAGAGGGAGACAATCTTAAGCGAGCTCCACACCCAGCACAGAGCCCAACATGGGGCTTGATTTCACGATCTGAGCTAAAACCAGGAATCTGAGGCTTAACTGACTGACTGAGCCACCCAGGCGCCCCTCCAGTATTTATTATCCCACAGATCATTAGTTTCTAGATGCTCCGTCTAAAAGATCTTTTTGGACAGTGACTGCCTAATACGATTGTATAGTTTTTACAACAAACCGTATTTTTAACACACATTTTCTAAGATAATGCCATTAATCTCAATTGACTAGCATCCAACCTACACACGGAACCTAAGACAGCAGAGCTACAAGGGCCCTTTGTGACTCGTTGCTCCAATACCTCATTTTAGAGCTGAAGACGCTGAAGCTCAGACAAGGGAACAGTGCTGCCTAGGATCATAAAATCACCCAATAGCAGCTATCATCTGGTTTCTGTCCAGTGTTATTGTCTTTTTAAAAAATATTATTCAGTTTTTTCTTTTAATTCCGGTTGAGTTAACATATAGTGTTATATTAGTTTCAGGTGTACAGTACAGTGACTTAACAACTCCATACATACTCAGCGCTCATCAAGATAAGTGTATTCTTAATCTCCTTTACCTATTTCACCCATCCCTCACTGACGTCCCCTCTCTGATAGCCATCAGTTTGTTCTCTGTAATTAAGAGTCTCTTTAGGGAGCCCGGGTGGCTCAGAGGGTTAAGGCTCTGCCTTCAGCTCAGGTCATGATCTCAGGGTCCTGGGATCGAGGCCCACATCGGGCTCTCTGCTCAGCGGGGAGCCTGCTTCCCTCTCTTTCTCTGCCTGCCCCTGTGCCTATTTGTGATCTCTCTCTCTGTCAAATAAATATTTTTTTTAAAAAGAGTCTCTTTATTGATTTGTGTCTCTACTTTTTTTTGCCCTTTGTTCACTTGTTTTGTTTCTTAAATTTCACATATGCAGGAGATCATGCGGCATTTGTCTTTCCCTGATTGACTTATTTAACATTATAATCCAGCTCCATCCATGTAGTTGCAAATGGCAAGATTTCATTCTTTCTAATGGCTGAATAATATTCTATTTCTTTCTCTTTTTCTGTCTCTGTCTCTGTTTCTCTCTCTCTGTGTGTGTGTGTGTGTGTGTGCGTGTGTGCACGCCACTCTTCTTTAACCATTCATCTGCCAATGATACTTTGGCTGCTTCCATAATTGGGCTATTGTAAATAATGCTGCCATAAACATCATAACACAGTACTTTTTAAGTCAAAATACTTGAATAAAGAAAATGACTGTGAGTTTGAAAGTTCCTCAAAGAATATAAGCATAGTTACTAGCTACACACTTTGGTTCTAGTCTGGGTATAAGCTGTCCACTAAGGGGTAGGAACTGAGCACAATTTCTTCAATAACTTTATTAATGATTTTAAAGAGGAGGGAAGCTATTTCTCAGCTGTGATGCCTTTAGAAAACATAGATCTAGAGCCATTATTTTAATTAGCTAAGTCCACAATAGCCTGTCAACTGCTTTTGCCTCCATTTGCCCAAAAAGGTCCTAGAAATTGAGGGAGTTTGGGGGCTCCTGGGTGGTTCAGTTGGTTTAGCACCTGCCTTAGGCTCAGGTCGTGGTCTTGGGGTCCTGGGTTCGAGCCCCACATCAGACTCCCTGCTCAGCGGGAAGCCTGCTTCCCCCTCTTCCTCTGCCTGCCACTCCCCCTGCTTGTGCATTCACTCTCTCTGTGTCAAATAAATAAAATTTAAAAAGAAAAGAAATTCAGTGAGTTTAACCAGCTGTCCAAGATTAACAGGTAAAGTGATAATAAGTTGCATTTGACATGGGACCCAGTGTCTCTAAATCCATATCCCCGTAACTGGCTCTCTGCTGTTCACCTCCACAACATGGGGGCAGGACCCCTGGGCCGTCCTCTGAACTGACTGCATTGACTAGCTGGGGAGAAGCAGCAGATCTGGAAAAATGTCGAACTGCCACTAGTCACTGCCTTTGGCTGACACAAATGTCTGAGGCTGGCAGGGAGCCCGAAACAGAGGAGTCTGATGTGCTGCCACTTGAGCCTGTGGGATGGGAAGTGCAAGCCTGAGCGAGCCCCTTGGTTGGAGGTGTTTAGATCAGTTACATAGCTCTCTCTCTCTGGGGCTCCTCAAGTGAAATCTACCTGGAATTAGCTAACGCAGCAGCTCTCGGAAACTGCAGATCACAGAGCTCTTGGAGGGTGGTGGGAGGAATGGTGTTAGGGAAATTGCCTAGGGTTCTATGCCCAGTAACTGCTGCCTGGAGATTGAATAAAAAATACAGCTCTCGCATATGTATACTGCTCTTCCTCAAATACATCTGGATGCTGTGACTGATACAACAGCTGTTATTGAATTTATAGTAAGGGTTTTTTTTTGGGGGGGTCATTGTGCATTTTCTCATTTGACAGATAGCCAACGTTCAAAATGTTATTATGCAGAGCGCCAACTTTTCTTTTGCTCACATTCTAAAAGGCCACTGACCTCTGGACTATATGATCAGCAACACTTCCTTATGCAAAAGAACATTCTCTCACTCAGGAGTGTATTTCAGAATGATTTTACAGAATCCATTCCCACCCCCGAAATAGCAAATAAATTGTTTAGGGATCTTCAGGTTCAAAGAAAACAGAACAGAGAGAGAGAGAGAGAGAGTTCTGAAAAGTGCAATGGCATGATTAAATAAGAGATGGGTTACAGAGACTTCTTACAAAGAAAATGGAAGTGGACACGAGTTTGAATAAGCACCGGCAGGGGATAAACAGGGAGGGGCCGAGAGCCCCATGATTACCTAGGCGATGTAAGTGCCAAGAATACAGAAGCATTATTTTGCTGCTTACGAGCTACAAGTAGCCTATCTGGGATTAAAGTAGGGAAAGGCAGGAAATTTGCATTTCCCACAAGTACTTCTTATTTCATAGCAATCATGACACAATGAAATTCAGAATAGAAAAGCAAAGAAATAAATCCATTGTGCATTCAATATTTGGAAAGGGGAGCCATGGAAAAACTGTGGATGTCAAGGAAAAAACTGAACAGGGGAGTTTGTACGTGTAATAACTTGCAGGGTGTCTGAAGACTATTTGAAAACAACTTATTGGACTCTCAGAACAAATGTATGCCAGGGTTCAAAATTATCACATGTTTGGAAAGAAAGCCCGGTCTGGCTTACTGGGTTGTGAGAGATGGCCAACGTTCTTTTATTTTTTTAAATTGTGGTTTAAAAAGGGGGCATAACGTACTATTTATCAGCTTCACCATTTTAAGTATACAGTTCCATAGTGTTAAGTATATTCACAGGGTTGTGGAAAAATGTCCAGGATTCTTCCTCTTGCACATGTGAAACTCCCTACCCATTAAACACTAACTCCCCTTTTCCTCCTCCCCACAACCCGTGGCTACCACTGTTTTACTTTCTGTTTCTATCGATTTGACTATGTTAGATACTGTGTGTAAGTAGAATCACACAGTTTTTGTCTTTTTATGACTGGCTAATTTTATTTCACATAAGGTCCTCAAAGTTCATCCATATTAGAGCATGTGACAGGATTTCCTTCCTTTTCCAGCCTGTATAATATTCCATTGCATAAACCACATTTTGTTTAGCCATGGATGCATGGGTGAGCATTTGGGCTGCTTCTACCTCTTAGATGTTATGAATAGATCCTATCAATGTTTTTGACTTATATTTTTCATCTTGTGCTTAATCCATTTATATAAATACATATAATGTTTGTTATTCTTTCTGAACTCAAGGAATAGAGGATTAACTGTCCAAAAACTGGTCTTTTCCCTTCTTAAGTTAACAACCCAAAAGCACAGACATGCACACACACACACACAGTTCCACCATGAACAGCCAAAAGAAACAAACAAACAAGCAAAAACAACTCTGAATATTTGAGTGTTCTATCACCGAACAGCAGTAGAGCAAGTGGGTACCTGTTACACTATAGGGTTTTAAAGTTATGCTGGGGTGCCTGGGTGGCTCAGTTGGTTAAGCAACTGCCTTCAGCTCAGGTCATGATCCTGGAGATCTGGGATCGAGTCCCACATCGGACTCCCTGCTCGGCGGGAAGCCTGCTTCTCCCTCTCTCACTCCCCTTGCTTGGAGTTCCCTCTCTGGCTGTGTTTCTCTCTGTCAAATAAATAAAATTTTTTAAAAAAATTTATGCTTTGTCTTGAACTTTATGTTCAAATAGCACATATTTTATTCATTCATTCATTCATTCATTCACTTATTTAAAAATATCACAGATTTTATTTTATTTTTTTAAAAGATTTTATTTATTTGACAGAGAGAAACACAGCCAGAGAGGGAACACAAGCAGGGGGAGTGAGAGAGGGAGAAGCAGGCTTCCCGACGAGCAGGGAGCCCAATGTGGGGCTCGATCCCAGATGTCCGGGATCATGACCTGAGCCGAAGGCAGTCGCTTAACCAACTGAGCCACCCAGGCGCCCCATCACAGATTTTAAAATACAAATTCTCAGGGTGCCTGGGTGGTTCTGTCAGGTTCAGCATCTGCCTTCGGCTCAGGTCATGACGTCTGGTTCTGGGGACTGAGCCCCATGTGAGGCTTCCTGCTCAGTGGAGAGTCTGTTTCTCTCTCTCTCTCCCTCTGCCCCTCCCCACCACTTGTTCCCTCTCAAATTAATAAATAAAATCTTTCAAAATAAATAAATAAATAATAAAATACAAATTATCTGTAACTTCTTAATCAATCTGTTTTCACAACAGTGGATAATATATCCTAGATAGAATTCCGGTCATTTTAGCAATGACTGCCTTCTAGAAACAGTGGATGCCAAGCCTGGTCAAGCATCAGGATCTCCCAAAGACCCGGGCTGCTGATTCCCATTCCCGGCCACTAGATGGAAAACTGCAGGGTGGGGAAGCGCTGCTTCTGTTTCATCCACAGGCCCCTGACTAGAATGGCTCATGCACGTCATCAAGCCCTCTTGTGTTACCTTGGGATCTAATACCCTTCCAAGGAGCCTCTGTCCTCTTCTTTATCAGCCACGGATGTGATTATTTTATTTCACTGTGGTTCTACCACATTTCTAGGGGCTTCTGTCCCACCAGCCCCCTGTCAATCTGGGCTCCCCCTTCCATGCCTGCTGCTCAGGCTCCCCACAGCCATCTTTGACCTGTCCTGTTACGAGCCCCCGGGGCAGTGTCTTCTATTCCCTTCTGTGGAGCTAAGCCTCTGTGATCTTCAAGGTAACAATTAGACAGCCTATTCACTGAGATGTGACAATAGGTTGCCCCTCCACCCCCAAGGGATAATTTTTTTTTTCAGAGGTTTCCAATGACCGTCTCTCTCAAAACCAGCACCACTTTAGTTGTTTCATCTGGGAAATAGATCATAGAATAGATGAGAAAGGGAGGGAGAGAAAGATTTAATATCTTCCTCATTATGCTTAGATTATCAAATCCCTGACCTATACTCACCCATACCCAGCTACAGATGTTCTCTAAATTGTCACATGGTTGTCATTTTCCCCCCTCCCCTAAATGTTCCCAAACTAACAGGACATTAAATGAGAAAAAGCCTCTCCATAAAATTTGCTTGTTTTGCTATTTGCCTCCCTCAAGGTAGCATCCTTCTCATCATCTGTAATGTGCAATCAATTGCATACCCCTGGGAAGGTTGTTCATTGGTCATTTACATGATTGAAGAATGGAGAAAATGAGACACTTCAAAGAATAGAGGTGTTTTAATAACCTCCAATTTGAATCTCTTCTCACTATCTACCTCCTACTGTCAAAAGTAACAAAAATCACTACTGTCACCCTCTCTCTGGAAGGAGGTTTCACATTTTTCCTTACGTGATACTGTATTTTATTTATTAAGGATGTTAGAACTATGCCAGGCCATTAGACCCTATGGGAGTCCCTGTTCCGGCTGAAACAGGAAGATCACCATGGAGACATCTCTGCTCCATTGGATGATCAGCATCAGCTGTTGAACCAAGCTTGGGAGCCCTCTCAGACAGCTTATCCCACAAACTGCATTAAGTAGAACCATAAATGCCACATCTCACTCAGTGTCGTCAGTATTAGACATTTTCCAGTTTTGCCTTGAAATCAGTGTAGTCAACAGTTCCCAGAATCTTTCATACCTATTTGAAATTCCTTGACTCTCAGTGACTGCTCTTGTTATCAGTTCGATGGATGGAATTCCTGTGTAATCAATCTTCACCTGTTATGAGATGACACAAATACGTATACGTGGCTTCGGCCAAATAGACACTCAGCCTTAGAAGAATATCAGATTGGTTTTATGACGTGTTGGGACCCGCTTGCTTCCCAAAAGTATGGTGAACCTTGAGGAACCTAAGCTGAACTGACAATCAGCAAGGAAGCAAATGACCTCAAGTGTGCTGTAAGAGTTGGTAAGCAATTAATTAGGGCCACATAACATCTACAAGGAGCTCCGATCCCTGGCTGATTTATTTGTAGACCTCACGACTTCCAATGGACTTTGTATTCCACCTTGTGACCAGAAGCCCAAGCTCCACTACCTCCACTACAAATGAGTTTCTTCTGCTGGTAGGAAGAAATGTGGTGCTGGGAAATGAAAGTGACAGAGTTCATCTCAGAAATACCAGTGAGTAAGATTTCACTTCGGAGGCATGATAAAATCTTAACTACCGGCAGAGTCTGGTCTCAGACTTGAAGCAAAGGGGGAGTCTGGGTCCTTTGCTATGAAATCAAAGAAGAACCAGAAACCCCATCTTCTCATAAGTAGTGTCCCCACAGAAGGATTGTCCTGAGATCATCACTGCATAATTTAAGGATACCTTAAAAGAAGTCTTCCCAGATGACTCTTTACAGGTGTAACTCTGTACTAGGCACTTCTATAAATGAGAATTAAAAAAAAGTTTCAGGGACCTTGAGACACATGATAAGGTAGTGTGGGTGAAGATAACAACAGAGTAGAAAAGTAATAAAGTTCTAAAACAAATGTGTGAAAAAAAAAAAGGTCAATGAGGAAAACACGTTAGTAGGGAAATGATAAGCAATGCAATACAATCAGAGTCTTCTCCAAATGAATAAACCAATGTGGACAAACCTACAAATTTCATGAGAGAATGAACACAACATTAAAAAGATATTCAGCTAAACCAATCTGTTATATGAAAAGTTGAGCAGATCCTCAATCCAACTATTGAATAATTGGTGAAAATCAACTCAAAGCCTTAGGCTGCAACAATGCGATCAAAAGGAAGTTCCTAACTGGGGCACCTGGATGGCTCAGTTAGTAGTGTCATCTTGGGGTTGTGAGTTCGAGCCCCATGTTGGGTGTAGAGATTATTTAAAAGTAAAATCTTTAAAAAAAAAAAAAGAAAAGAAAAGAAAAGAGGAAGTTCCTAGGTTAAAAGTGAGAGAAGTAGCTCTAAGATTCAAGTTTAAAAACCCACCCTCGTAAACAAAGGAAGAGTAGTGCATATTTCTCGATTACAAAGGCAAACAGAAAAAAAAACATATATGCACTCTAATATCAAATTGGTCAGCACAAACCTTGCAACTCGGAGGAAGACCAGTCCCAATGAGAGTAAACACTGAGTAGGTGCTTTATCATCAAAGTTCAGTGCACATCCAAGGGATATTTTAGCAAGGGTCAAAGACAAAATCTGAAAGGAAGTAAAGCATAGAGGATTCTTACAATAGCAAAATAAGCATATTGCTCTATTTCAAGGTATAGCATGAAAGATGTTAAGGAAAGGACAGGAAATGAAAGAGATGACAAAAGTCCTAGTCATTGCAAAGTGTTGAAGACCATTGGATCGCTGACTCAAGACAAAGGTGATATTTTACCTGCAAAGTTGCCTGAACTGGGATTCTATAAAGCTAAGAACAGGACTGGGTTAATGGATGTGTGATTTGTGCAGTCACACAGGACTTCAAACTTGGAAGAGCCCTGCACTTGGTTTAATGCTTTGCCTGTTGCCATCTTGAAATTCATTTTTGTAAAGATTTTATTTGTTTCTGAAAGAGAGAGAGAGATAGAGAGAAAGAGAGCACAGAGCGGGAGTGAGAGGGAGAAGCAGACTGCTTACTGAGCAGGGATCCCGATGCAGGGCTCCATCCCAGGACCCTGAGATCCTGACCTAAGCTAAAGGCAAATGCTTCACTGACTGAGTTACCCAGGTGCCCCGCCATCTTGAAATTCTTAATAGTTTTTGAACAAGTGAGTTCATATTTTCATTTTGCACTGGGCCCCTCAAATTATAGAGCTGTCCTGGCTAAGTTCATACCCAAGGAATTTTTGAGAATGGGGAAAAGGAGAAGCAGAGGAGAAAAACAGCTTAATAAGTACAAAAGTGATGGAAAGTTGTTCTTATTCCCATGTTCTGGTTTCTGTATCCGTTCTTGAAACTAATGGTCCATGTGTTAGAAAATTCATCCCAGATAAAAGACCTTAATATGAGATTTTCCCATTCCCTCACTGTTAGGAGGTTTGGTTTTGTTTGTTTTTATGAGTCACATCATAAAATCCAGTTTCTCATATTTTGGTACTGAAAATGGATTTACAATAAAAGACCTCTATCAATTCTTTCATTATTATTTGAGGATTTAGAAGCCACACCAAGAATGGAAATGTTTGGAGCCACCCTAGCACAACTGAAGAATTTCTAAAGGGAAAACTTGATGTAGTTGTCTTATGAGAAATACACAGCAAATTGTCCTCTCAGCCACTACTGAATTATAAATAGTTTAAACATCAATTTGTTGCTTCGGGGATCTCCAAAGCAAGAGGTGCTACCCTTCTAATTGCTGAAAGATTCCTATTTGATGTCCAAGGGCTTGAAACAAAGCCTGATGGGTAATGTCATCTTAGCTAAAGGCAATCGGCTAAACAAGTCATTAACAAGATGCTCACTTTAAGTGCTGTGTTCTCCCAAAAGGCATTTGGTAGCTCAATCCTTTGAAAAATTACATAAAATTTGGTGACTGACAATGGATAACCAGCAGATTCTCTAAAGTCCTACTGAATGCAGAACTAGAGCCAGCCTCCTTTTCTGTCACTAACATGGAAGGAAGCAAGGCACTAGGGACCCTTACCTTGTCATCTGAAGCCACAGAGTGCACAGACCATCACCAGGAGAATATTTTTTTTTATTCAACAGTTACCAAAAAGACTCAAGATGGCATGATAACTTTCTCAGTTTGTGCATGCTTGTGTCCGCTGAGATATTAACAGTGGCCAACACGGCCTAGGTTTCCATTTCCAGAAAGCAATTAATGTAATTGTGAAAATTGCCATCTCCAAGCCTGTAAAGCTCCAAGAAAAGAAAATCTTTGTTTTTGGTCGGAGAGAGAAAATACCTGTAGGACTTCCCCATAATTCTCTGTAATAACAGTGATAATGGCCAACATGTATTTTGTGCTTAAGCCGTGTCAGATACTTTGCCAGCATTAGCTTCCTGAATCCTCACAACCTGCCTTTACAGATGAGAGAAGCAAGACAGCTAGGACGCACCATGAGCAAGTGGTACAGGCAAATTGGAAAGCAAGTCTAACTCAAGCTTCTGCTTTTTTTAGTTGCATTATAATTGACAAAAAATATTATGTCAGTTTCACGTGTACGACATATCAGTTCAATATGTGTACACATTATGAAATGCTCACCTCCATAAGTCTAATCACCATCTGTCACTATATAAAGTTATTACAAGACTATTAACCAGTCCATTCCACTGCATCTCAGCAAATGGCTAGAGATACCATGAGCCAAAAGAGAGAGGCATACTTGCTATCAGGCAGGGAGGCTTTAAAATCATTAAGTCAGAAACAACTACTTAAATACCTACGCATGTTGTCATTTCTGTGCTCAAAAACTTTTCATTGCCTCGCATAACAAATTTCTTATCTAGAATTGTAACTATATGATCTGTATGATCTGGCCCCAGCCACATTTCTAGACTCATTCCTTCCAACTCTCATATATTTTCTGACTCAGTTATTAATTGAACAAGAAAAGCAGTCGGGGCTCCACTGGTTGGCCCCTCAGTTGCTGAAAACAAAACATCTTCCTCTTTCTTCCTTCTCTGAGCTTGCCACCAGTGGTCTTTGAGAACTATTTAAATCAAACTGTTACTGTAGAGAGAAACACGTAAGTGCATGCAATTGAAGGAATTATTTCATTCAACAAACATTTAGTGGGACTGGGCTGGGTCCTAAGGATAAAAGCAAATGAGGCCTCTACCCTCCAAGAGTCTTCAGTCTAGAATAACTTCATCTCTTCCAACTGCTGCCCTAATGTTCTCACCTTTATAGTTATATTTCTTGAAAAGTCTATTGGACTTTATCTTCCATTCCACCCATAAGCCAGCGCAGTCTACAATTTCCCCCATAGTGAAATCCTTCTTACCAGCTATCTCCCCACGTTTTTTAAAGATTTGATTTATTCATTTGAGACAGAGAGCGAGAGAGAGAGAGAGAGCTGCAAGTCTGACATGTGTGTCCATCCCAGGACTCTAGGATCACAACCTGAGCTCAGGGCAGATGCTTAACCATCTGAGCCACCTAGACGCCCCTCCCCCACTTTTTAAAGTCTAAATCCAAAAGACCTATTTGGTTTTATTTGTTGACATCTCTGGGATAGTTGGTCTTATTGATTTCATCTGTCCACTTCATATTCCTTCTTCTTGCCCTTTTATTGTGATACAGTGTTCTCCTGGGTCTCGTCTTTATCCTCCCCTTCTTGATCACCCATATGGGTTCTTCTTTAAGTGGTCGTATGTCCCAAAATTCTGCTCTTAGCCCTCTTCTGTTCTTACTCTACATCATTATTTTTCAAAGTCTGGCTCTGGGAACACATGTGGGTCATGTGTCATCACCACCCAAAGTGCTCAGTGAAAATGTAAATGTCATTGCCCCTACTGTCTCAGAACCTCACGGCACCCATGAATCTACATTTTAATTCAGCATCCTAGGTGATCCAGATGTAATCTGAATATTGTAAATTAACATTCTGTACTACACTATCTACTGAACTATGCCAATCTTTCCTATGACCTCAGGTAGCAGCTACACACTGGATGTGGAGGCTGGTGAGTTTACAGTTGGCATACATGGATATTGAGAAAATTTTTTTGAGATGGCTTCTCATTTTTCTGTATTGTAAAGCAGAAGTTGAGGTCATATTCTGAAAATGAGAGCACAGCGTTAGAATGGAAATGAGAAAAGCAGCGGACCAGTGAAATGCAGTTCTGCTGAATAGTGGGGAAGCCCCAGTTGAGAAAATTAGGAAAGCGTCATGTAATTCTTCTGTATTTGGGATAGTTGTTTTTTTTTTCATCAACCTCTGGATAGATATAGAGAGAGCAGATAGAGAGATTGACCCAAAAGTCGGATTTTTGCCAAGAGCTGTGAATAAAAAATTACAGTGCAAGTAATTGAGGATACTAAAGGAATACAAAAGTTATAGATAATAAGACCAAAGCTACATTGAAATTAAAGTAATGAGAAAGAACCGATAGAGGTTTTGATGCCACCAAAGTACAGGTATAACAAGAGCAACAGAATGAAAGAACTGGAAAAATAAGCGACCATTTTGAGAATAAGAAATCTGAATTCAATATTTCAAAAATGAAACAGTTTTGGTTAATGACAGGGTCTAATGTGTTTGACATGCAAGTGGGTAGCGGAAGTGGAGAATGGAGGAAGATTAAGAACTAGAGAGACCAGTGTATTAGAAAGGTTGTCCATTATAGACACTTGAAGTCACCAAGAATGACGGTGACTGGGCTTGGAATGGAGAGGGCTGCGAGTCAAAGTCTCAGTGAACAAGGAAGAGAGTGGCCAATGGCAGCGGAAGGGGTCGAGTATCTCCCCTACTGCGAAGCATCTCATTTATTGAAGCACCAAATTCCTTACTGTGGCATCGCAGATTTTTCGTATTCAGATACCAATATGGATTTCTAGCCTGCCTGCCATGTGTTCACCTTCACACGACCTCCATGTCTGCCTCCAGGTGCTGCTGTCACCCCCTAAACAAACGCCACACCCTGCAGTAGGCATTTCCTGACCTCTTCTCTGAACCACGGTAGTATGTCATTGGAGCCATCCCCACAATTCAGGGCTTTCATTACACGGATTTGCATACATGTTTTCTCTCCTACGACTCTTTGATCCTAAGGATGATGTCATATGCACCTCTGTTCCACCCTTCTTAGCACAGAGTACAGTGTATTTCGCATAGTTTCGCATAGTGTTTTCGCATAAACAAATACTAAGTTTATCATTTCTGAAGTTATATCATATGTTTATAATTATCTATACTAATTATATAAATTGAACAGAAAGCGATAGGTTATAAAATTGTAATTGGCATGTGTTTGGACTAGTTGTAGACTAGCTGAGTGAATTAAGCTGAAATACATGTTTATTCATCCATCCTAAAAAAGGAATTTGCTTTTTATGGCTGGTAGATTCTGTAAGCTGAACAATGATATAAGAAGAATCTGCACAGGGGACACCTGGGGGGCTTAGTCGGTTGAGTGTCTGCCTTTGGCTCAGGTCATGATCCCAAGGTCATGGGATCAAGCCCCATGACCCGTTGGGCTCCCTGCTCAGCAGAGAGTCTGCTTCTCCTTCTCCCTCTGCCCCTCTTCCACATCACCCTCTGCTTGTGTTCTCTCTTGTGTTCTCTCTCTCTCTCAAAGAAATAAATAAAATATATATATTTTTTATTTTTATGTACTTATTTGACAGAGAGAGACACAGTGAGAGAGGGAACATAAGCAGGGGAAGTGACAGAGGGAGAACAGGTCTCCTGCCAAACAGGGAGCCCGATGTAGGGTTTGATCCCAGGACCCTGAGATTATGACCTGAGCCGAAGGCAGATGCTTAATGACTAAGCCACCCGGGTGCCCCTCAAATAAAAAAATAAAATATTAAAAAAGAAGAATCTGCACAGAGTCTGCTTCCATAAGATATGGGACTTTCTGATCAGAGGCAAAGAGTCATAAGAAATGAAAACCTTCCTGCAACTCAGGGTACAATAGTGATTTCCAAGAACACTGGCTTCTCTTTAGAAAATGTTATTGACAAGAATGTTTGAGGGCAATATATATCCTATGAATACATCAAAGAATACTATAAACAGGATGAGGTAACATCAAATAAAATGGGATGCAATATCCTCTGTATCATGTTCCCTGAACATCTCGGGGCCTAACGCTGCTGGAATTGTTAAGGTATGTTATGTAGCCTGGATTTTGTTTTGCTTTTTAGTAAACTAATCCTAATCCAATGTGTATGTATGCACACACACATATATTTACATATATTAGATTATATAGATAGCATATGTATTATATATGTACATTTTTAAATTGTTTTAATGAACATAATAGACTTCGATCTTTTTAGCACAGAATCACTTATTGGAAATCTTAATTTCAGAGAAAATAGTTATATTCCTACTTAGAATTGTTCCTTACATTCCAGAGAAATCCAATAATTTATTCAGGAATAGTCTCCTCTCTCTCAGAGCAGTCCTGAGAACACACAGGTCAAATCCAATGGTGATGAAATCAGAGGGTCTAGTCTTTTATTGTCCACTGTTGTTTGGAATGAATAAGCTCTAGCTTGAGCTTTTAAAAACAAACTTTATTGAGGTATCATTGACACCCCAACAAACTGTACATACACCATATATACACAATCTGACGAGTGTGGATAGCACTATACACCCATGGAAGCATCACCATGATCTATGCCACAAGCATCTCCGTCCCCTCCAGAAGTTTCCTCCCACCCTACTTATTTATTTCTTTAGGTGATGAGGACACTTAACATAAGGGTTATTCTCTTAGCAAAGTTTGAGGCATATAATACAGTATTATTAGCCCTCTAAAATAGTCGAACTCTTCAAAGCAGAAAGCAAAATGGTGGTTGTCGGGGACTCTGGGGAGGGGAAAATGGGTTCCTATTGGTAAAAGGGAGCAGGGTTTCAGTTACGCAAGGTGAGGAAGTCCCAGGGCTGTACTTCTAGCATAGCGTCGGTCGTTCATAATACATTTATTGTATCCTTAAAAGCTGAAGCGGTGAGATTTTTGTAATGGAGGTTTTGTTATTTGCTAGAGATGTCCTTTAACCTTTCACGTGGAGGCTAGCATTCTTGCCCCTCAAATAGAAGTATTAGCTCCCACCCAAGCTACTACAGGTCCTTGGAATGTGGGTAAAGAAATGTAAGGTCTCAAAGTTTCTTTCAGAAATTTAAGAGAGAAGCAGGGTTGCAACTATGTATTGAAAGCAAGGACTTGTTTATATTTCCAGTTGAAAAGGACATTCCACACATAGCCCGTCTTGGGTGTTCCTCACAGGGACCCTTGACATCTGGACTCAGAGACTGTTTACTCATGTTTTGTGGAAAATACACCTAGACTTTCATCTTTGGAATGATGTATTCAAAGGAGTCCTGAGACCATCCCACAACTTAGGCTTGATGTGAAAGAAAGAGCTACCACCAGGGGCTCACTAGGGGGTCCTTTTCTGAAAAATAAATGGAGGTAAATATCTCCATCTTAACAGCTATCTGAGAACCAAGGGATGTAGGAAGGAGACATGAGGTAGATCAATTTTAACGGTTAGGCTGGTACAGAGAAGGTCAGAGCCCTCCACAGGACAGGCTTGGGCTTGGTCACCATGATGCTGGGAGTCTCACCCGGTGAGAGTCAGGTACAACGGACTGCTAGGCAGGAGAGGCCTGAAATGGAAAACAGGATCCCAAACCAAACTCACATGTTTACAGGTTCTTTTCTTTTCTTTTTAAATCCATTTGTTTGAGAAGTAAGTTACACAAAGTAAAATTCATTCTTTGAAAGTATCCAGACCAGTGAGTTTTGAGAAACAAACTCACAATCATGGAAGCACCAGTACAGCCAGGATACAAAATACTGTCATCACACCACACTTCACCCGTGCTCCTTTGAAGTCCAGCCCTGCCTCACAACCTAAGCCGCCAGCAAACACTGACCTGTTTTCTGTCCCAAAGTTTTGCCTTCTCTAGAATACTGTATAAATGGAATCCCATAACATGTAGTCTTTTGTTTCTGAGTTCTTTCACTCACCAAGCTTCTGATACTTTTTTTCTTTTGTTGTTTTAGTAGTTCATTCATTTTTATTGCTGAGTAGTAAAGTAATTCCATCCTACAGCAGTGCCATAAATCGTTCGTCCATTTCCAACTGATGGATATGTGCTTTGTCCCAAATTTGCCATTTTTATGAATACAGCTGCTGGGAGCACTAGCACACAGGTCTTTGTTTTGAAATATGGTTTCATTTCTCTTGGGTAATTACCTAGGATTTGGATTGATAGGAGATATATATATATATATATTTTTTTTTCTGTGTGTGTGTGTCACAGCAGCATGCTTTTTTAAAAAATAGTTTACTTATTTATTTGAAAGAGAGCGTGCGCACAAGTGGGGGAGGGGTAGAGGAAGAGAGAGAAACTTAATCAGGCTCAGCGCCCATTGTGGAGCCTGATGCGGGGCTTGGTCTCACCATGCTGAGATCAGGATCCTGAGATCAAAACCCTGAGATCAGGACCTGAGCTGAAATCAAGAGTCAGGCACTCAACCGACTGAGCCACCCAGGAGCCCCAGCTCTATGTTTAACTTAATGAGAAGCTGCCAAATCGCTTTATTTCCAGTGGTTTATTATTTTGCAGTTCCACCAACAATGTATGAGAGAGTTCCAGCTGTTGTGCACCTGTACCGACAGTGGCAAGTTTTTTTCTGGTTTTAGGTTTTCGTCATTGTAGTAGGTGTGCAGTAGGATCTCATTGGGGTTTTCATTTGCACATCTTTTTATGTCCTTATTGATCACCCCTGTATATCTTTTCTAGTTAAGTGTCTAGTCAAGAATTTAACCTATTTTTAAATTCTAAGGCTGTCTTCCAACTGTTGATTGTAAGAGTTTTATATGTGTTCAAGATGCAACTCCTTGACTGTATGTACTTTGCGAATATTTTCTCCCCATCCGTGGTTAATTCTTGCCTTTTCTTTAGCGGGGACTTTTGCAGGACAGCTGTCTTTAATTTTGATGAAGGTCGATGTGTCTTTTGATGGCCTTTTATGGCTTTGGTTTTTGTGGCCTAGGACATTATTTATCTAATTCAAAGTCACACACACACACACACACAAATCTCTCCCATGTTTTCTCATAGGGTTTTTGTCATTTTAGCTCCTACGTTTAGATCGTGATATAGTTCGTGTTAATTTTTACATGTGGCATGAAATAAGGTTTGAGGCTCTCTCTCTCTTGCTCTCTTTTTCTTTTTTGACATCTGGATGACCAGTTGTTTCAGCTCCGTTGGCTGAAGAGACGATCTTGTCTCCACTGAATAACATCGATAGCGTTGTGAAAAATCAATTGATCATGTAAGTCTGGGACTTTTCTGGACTCCTTATTCTATCCCAGTGATCTGCGTATCTATTCTTTTATTTCCTTTTTTCCTGTAAGTTTTGAAATCTGGTAGTGCGACCCTTCATATTTTGTTCTTTTTATTGAAATCGTTTTGGCTATTCTAGTTCTTTTGATTATTATATAAATTTAAGTATCAGTTTGTAAATTTGTACCAAAAAACCCTTCTAGGACTTTTTTTTTGTGTTGTGTGAAATCTAGAGATAAATCTGGGGGGAACTGACTTCTTGAAAATAGTGAGTCTTTCTATCTATCCATTTATTTAGATCTTTTTAAATCTCTCTCAGCAATGTTTTACCACTTTTGACCTACAGCCTTGCACATATTTTGTTAAATTTATTCCTAATTATGCCACTGTTGAAGGTCTGACCAATGGCACTTGAAATTTTATTTTAAAATGTCCGTACTTCATTGCCAATACATAGAATTACAATTAATTTTTGTATACTGACCTTATATGGAGACTTTGCTAACTCACTTATTACTGTGTTCTTGTACTTTTTCTGTAGGTTAATTGGGATTTTTATGCAAATGATTATGTTCTGTATCAATAAAGATGGTTTAATTTTTTTAAAGATTTTATTTATTTATTTGACAGAGAGAAACACAAGCAGGGGGAGTGAGAGAGGGAGAAGCAGGCTTCCTGCCGAGCAGGGAGCCTGATGTGGGGCTCAATCCTGGGACTCTGGGATCATGACCTGAGCCGAAGGCAGATTCTTAACGACTGAGCCACCCAGGTGCCCCAAGGTGGTTTAATTTATTATCAGTCAGGATGCTTTTTTTTAAAAAAAGTTCATTTATTTATTTGATAAAGAGAGAGAGAGCAGGGGTAGGGGCAGAGAGAGAGAGAGAGAGAGAATCCTCAAGCAGACTCCCTGCTGAGTGTGGAGCTCAACACAGGGCTCGATCCCCAAACCCAGAGATCATGACCTGAATCTGAATCAAGAGTTGGCCACTTCACTGATGAGCCACCAAGATGCCCTAGTTGGGATGCTTTTTAAATTTTTCTTGCTTTGTTATACATGCTAGAACATTCAAGTACAATGTTGAACAGAGGTGTTGAGAGTGGACATCCATGCCTTGCTCCTAATCTTAGGAGAAAGCATTTAGTCTTTTACCACTAAGTAGGATGTTAGCTGAGGTTTTGTCTAAGTCTCCCGCAAGTTCCAGAAGTTCCCTTCTATTCTTAGTTTCCAGAGCTGTGGGCTTTTTTAAACTCATGAACGGGTTTGAATTTTATTAAGTAATGTTGCTGCATCCTTTAAGAAGTTCATATAAGGGGCGCCTGGGTGGCTCAGTTGGTTAAGCGACTGCCTTCGGCTCAGGTCAGGATCCCGGAGACCCGGGATCGAGTCCCACATCGGGCTCCCTGCTGGGTGGGAAGCCTGCTTCTCCCTCTCTCACTCCCCCTGCTTATGTTTCCTCTCTGGCTGTGTTTCTCTTTGTCAAATAAATAAAATCTTTAAAAAAAAAAGAAGTATAAATGTTTCTTTAACTCTATTAAGATGGTGAATTATAATGATTAGTTTTTAAGTGGTAAACTAACCATATATTCCCCTTATATTCCCAGTGTAAATTTCTGTGCTTTGGAAAAACATTAATGTCATGATATTAACCTGGATTGGAAGTCCCCCTTTTAAAAATATGAGATGTGGTCACACAAAATGTTAATAATGAAACATAGGTTGAAATAGAATCAAACCCATGAAAGAACTAAGAGGATTTCTAAAAAATAAAATAGAAAAAGCCACATATGTTTTTGTTTTTCTACAATACTACTTTACACTGAGTGTTTCAAGATTGCATGAATGATAGTAGGTTTACCTATGCTTTGTATTTACTCTTATTTTCCACTGGAGTGGAGGGTATTAGAATCTCTTTTTTCATAGATTTGGTGCTGTGATCAGATCCTGCTAACTGGGGAGATTCTCTGAACCTGTGCAGAGTAGAGCTAAATGCCAGAAAAAGGCACACAATTAGGTGGTGACATTTGATAATATGTGCATGTGTCCGGTTGTGGTTCCGAGATGCAAACACATTTGGGGTTCTGTTCTCTATTATTAGTAGGTAAAGTCAAACCTATTTTAAAAGTGTTTTCAGCAGACTTGTTTGGAAATGAACAATTGCAATAATGTTAAATAGCCCAAAAAAGGCTGATTCAAAGAAGCATGGTGAGACAGTGATATGAAGTACATAGATATGCTAATGGATCTTTGGTAAGTAATGGACCAGGTTAGACAGACAGCATTTAAAAGTGACTCCAGTTCTTAAAATGGAACATATGTCTGGTGGTGTAAATGCATAGAAAATATTTTGGATCCGTACCTATTCCAAAAGATTAACAGTGGCTTACTATACGTTATGGCACCACAGGACATTTTGGTTTTGCCAAAATGTATCTACATTTTCTTACGTGCATTTGTACAGTGCATTGTGTAGTAGCGAGTTAAATTTTAAAACATTCCCCTCATAAAGTACTTTTTGGAAATGCTTAATCTCTTTGAAAATGTAAATCAATAAACAGAAAGACATCCTGTGCTTGTGGACTGTAAGACTTCATATTGTTAAGGTGATGGTCCTACCCAGAGCCATGTACAGATTCAATCTCATTGACGAAAATAAACATGTGACATGTCAGAATGTGTGGGATGCCACTAAAGAAGGATTTCAGGAGAAAATTATTGTACAAAATTCCTACTTTGGAAAAGAAAGCAGATGTCAAATCAATGACCTCAGGTTCTAAGAGAGTAGAAAAAATAAAGCAAATGAAAACAAAGTTAATGTAACAAAGGGAGTAATAAGGATCAGACTATCAATCAATTAAACAGAAAACAGAAAAACAATAGAGAAGATAATGAATGCTGGTTCTTTGAGAAAAGAAACTAAATAGGTAAATCTCTAGCCAGACTGATCAGGCAAAAAAGAGAAGACATAAATGATTAATATCGAGAATGAGAGAGATGACATCACTCTAGATTCTACAGATATTAAAGAGATAACAAGGACATGCCATGAAGAGCTTTATGTCAATACATTTGACAGGTGACTTGAATTAAACAAGTTCCTTGAAAGACACCAACTACCAAAGCTCCTTCAAGGCTAAACAGATTACTGTAATAGCCCTATATCTATAAAAGATATGGAACTTGTAGTCAAAAACCTTTCCATGAAGAAAACTCCAGGCCCAGATGGCTTCGCTACTGAATTTTACCAAACATTTAAGGATGAAATAATAACAATGTTACCTAACCTTCTCCAGGGAATGGAATAGAGAAAATTCTAATTCCAAATGACCAGCATTACCCTGATATTGAAAGCCAAAGGCATTATAAGAGAAAAACAGTCACGTGGATGTCTCTCATAATCATAAATTGAAACATATTTCCAAATCTTCAGAGCTGGTTGAATCCAATGATACATGAAAAGGATAGCATATCGTGACCAAGTGGGATCAGAAATGCAAGTTTGGTTTTATCTTTGAAAATCAGTCATTGTAATTCACCCTCTTAAACCAAAAATGAGTACCTCATGCTCATTTTAACACATGCACTAAAACAATTGGCCAAAAGCCAATGTCCATTCTTGATAGAAACATTGAACCCACTGCAGAATAAAAAGGAAGTTCCTCCACTTGATAAAAAGCATATACCAAAACCTATAGCTAATGGTGAGTGCTGTGAATTGGGTAAGACTGATGGATCATAGACTTGTACCCCTGAAGCAAATAATACATTATATGTTAATTAAAAAAACAAGCCTATAGCTAACATTATAACTGATGTTAACAGACTACTTCAAAAGCAGGAGGTGGGGGTGCCTGGGTGGCTCAGAGGGTTAAGCCTCTGCCTTCGACTCAGGTCATGATCCCAGGGTCCTGGAATCGAGGCCCACATCGGGCTCTCTGCTCAGCAGGGAGCCTTCTTCCCCCTCTTTCTCTGCCTGCCTCTCTGCCTACCTGTGATCTCTCTCTCTGTCAAATAAATAAATAAAATCTTTTTTAAAAAAAAGCAAGATGTGTACCCTCACTGTTTCTATTCAACACTGTACTAGAAGTTCTGTTCAGTACACTAAACAAGAAAGACACGAGCTACTGGAACTATGAGTGAGGTTGCTAAAACTGCAAAGTATAAAATCAACATACAAAACAATTACCTTTCTATAAATTAGCAACAGATAATATGAAATCAAAACTTTCAAATATCACAACAGCATCAAAAATATGAAATACTTATGAATAAATCTAACATCGAAACTACAAAAAATTTAGAACACTAAATATATGGGAGATATGTTCATGAGTTAGAAGATTTAATTGTATTAAGATGTCAAATTTCTTAAAACCGGTCTATGGATTTCAGGCGATCCCACTCAAACTCCCAGCAGGTTTTCTACAGAGTATGAGAAGCTGCTCTATAATTCACATGACCTAGAATAGCCAAAATGACTTTGAAAAAGAAGAACAAAGTTGGACAGCTAATGCTACCTGTTTTTAAAGTCTTAAAGTAAAGCAATAGCAGTGAAAGCCATGTGGTATTGGCATAAAGACAGACAGACAGACTGATAAAACAGAAGAGAGAATCCAGAAAAAAACTCCCCGCATAGATTAGACTGATTTTTTTATTTTTATTTTTTTTCAGTGTTCCAAGATTCATTGCCCATTCCCCACAGCCAGTGCTCCATGCAATAGGTGCCCTCAGTGCCCATCACCAGGCTCTCCCATCCCCCTCACCCCTCCCTCCAAGTCCCTCAGTTTGTTTCTGTGTCCACAGTCTCTCTTGTTTCGTTTCTCTCCCTGAATTAACCTACTTCCCAATTACTTTCCTTCTCCTAGTGTCCTCTACATTACCCCTTATGCACCACAAGTAAGTAAAACCATGTGATACTTGACTTTCTCTACTTGGCTTATTTCACTCAGCATAATCTCTTCCAGTCCAGTCCATGTTGCTACAAAAGTTGGATATTCATCCTTTCTGATGGAGGCATAGTATCCCATTGTATATATGTACCACATCTTCTTTATCCATTCATCTGTTGATGGGCACCTTGGCTCTTTCCACAGTTTGGCGATTGTGGCCATTGCTGCGATGAGCATTGGGGTGCATATGGCCCTTCTTTTCACTACATCTGTATCTTTGGGGTAAATGCCCAGTAGTGCAATTGCAGGGTCATAGGGTAGCTCTATTTTTAATTTTTTAAGGGATCTCCACACTGTTTTCCAAAGTGGCTGCACCAACTTGCATTCCCACCAACAGTGTAAGAGAGTTCCCCTTTCTCTGTAGCCTCTCCAACACTTGTTGTTTCCTGACTTGTTAATTTTGGCCATTCTGACTGGTGTAAGGTGGTATCTCAGTGTGGTTTTGATTTGAATTTCCCTGCTAGGTAGTGATGCTGAACATTTTTTCATGTGTCTGTTAGCCGTTTGTATATCTTCTATGGAGAAGTGCCTCTTCATGTCTCTTGCCCATTTTTTGATGTGTTCATCTTCTTTTGGGATGTTGAGTTTGAGTAGTTCTTTATAGATCTTGGATACCAGCCCTTTGTCTGTAGTGTCATTTGCAAATATCTTCTCCCATTCTGTGGGTTGCCTCTTTGTTTTGTTGACTGTTTCTTTGCTGTACAGAAGCTTTTTATCTTGATGAAGTCCCAGAAGTTTATTTTCGCTTTTGTCTCCTTTGCCTTTGGAGACGTGTCTTGAAAGAAGTTGCTGTGTCCGATGTCAAAGAGGTTACTACCTATGTTCTCTTCCAGGATTTTGATGGATTCCTGCCTCACGTTGAGGTCTTTCATCCATTTTGACTTTGCCTTTGTGTGTGGTGTAAGAGAATGGTCTAGTTTCATTCTTCTATATGTAGCTGTCCAATTTTCCCAACACCATTTATTGAAGAGACTGTCTTTTTTCCACTGGATATTTTTTCCTGCTTTGTCAAAGATGATTTGCCCCTAGATTTGTGGGTCCATATCTGGACTCTCTACTCTGTTCCATCGGTCTATTTGTCTGTTTTTGTGCCAGTACCATGCTGTCTTGGCAATCACAGCTTTGTAATAAAGCCTGAAGTCAGGTAATGAGGTGCCCCCAGCTTTATTTTTCTTCTTCAGCAATTCCTTAGCGATTCAGGGTCTTTTTTGGTTCCATATAAATTTTAGGATTGTTTGTTCCAATGCTTTGAAGTATGTTGGTGGAATTTTGATCGGAATGGCATTGGAAGTATAGATTGCTCTGGGTAGTATAGACATTTTGACAATGTTTATTCTTCCAATCCATGAGCATGGAATGGTCTTCCATCTTTTTGTGTCTTTAATTTCTTTCATGTGTGTTCTGTAGTTCCTCGAGTACAGATCCTTGACTTCTTTGGTTAGGTTTATTCCTAAGTATCTTATGGTTTTTGGTGCTATAGTAAACAGAGTCGATTCTCTGATTTCCCTTTCTATATTTTCATTGTTAGTGTATAAGAATGCAACTGATTTCTGTGCGTTGATTTTGTATCCTACTACATTACCGAATTGTTGTATGAGTTCTAGTAGTTTGGGGGTAGAGTCTTTTGGGTTTTCCACATAGAGTATCATGTCATCTGCAAAGAGAGAGAGTTTGACTTCTTCTTTGCCATGCTGAATACCTTTTATTTCTTTCTGTTGTCTGATTGCTGTTTCTAGGACTTCTAACACTATTTGAACAGTAGTAGTAAGAGTGGGCATCCTTGTCTTGTTCCTGACCTCAGAGGGAAGGCTGTCAGTTTTTCCCCATTGAGAATGATATTCGCTGTGGGTTTTTTGTAGATAGATTTTTATGAGGTTGAGAAATGTTCCTTCTATCCCTATACTTTGAAGAGTTTTGATCAGGAACGGATGTTGTATTTTGTCAAATGTCTTTTCTACATCAATTGAGAGTACCATGTGGTTCTTCTCCTCTCTTCTCTTATTGATTTGTTCTATCACGTTGATTGATTTGCATGTGTTGAACCACCCTTGTATCCCTGGGATAAAACCTACCTGGTCATGGTGGATAATCTTTTCAATATATTGTTGGATCCTGTTGGCAAGGATCTTGTTGAGAATCTTGGCATCCATATTCATCAGCGATATTGATCTGAAGTTCTCCTTTTTGATGGGGTCTTTGTCTGGTTTGGGGATTAGAGTAATGCTGGCTTCATAGGAAGAGTCTGGAAGTTTCCTTCTGTTCCTATTTTTTGAAAGAGCTTCAGGAGAATAGGTGTTATTTCTTCTTTGAATGTTTGGTAGAATTCCCCAGGGAATCT
>PITA01023394.1:0-28245 GCA_004023965.1 Spilogale gracilis
ACCCCCTCCCTCCAAGACCCTCAGTTTGTTTCTGTGTCCAAAGTCTCTGTTGTTTCGTTTCTCTCCCTGAATTACCCTACTTCTCGTTTCCTTTCCTTCTCCTACTGTCCTCCAGGTTACCCCTCATGCACCGCAAGTAAGTGAAACCATGTGATACTTGACCTTCGCTACTTGGCTTATTTCACTCAGCATAATCTCTTCCAATCCAGTCCATGTTGCCACAAAAGTTGGATATTCATCCTTTCTGATGGAGGCATAGTATTCCATTGTACATATGTACCACATCTTCTTTATCCATTCATCTGTCCTGGAAATAACTTTTAAAGGCTAACTGATAGTACCCTTAGAGAACTGTGTGAATGACCACAGGATTTTGTGTCAACAATGAGCAGTGGGAATAGTCAATGACCTCCTAGAATCTGACCGGTTTAGAGAGGTCCAGGTGAGAGGAGAAGCTGTTCTTTTCAGTAGAGACTTGTCAGTAGAGACATGGGGGTATGTGTTGCTTCAGTAGATGGGGTTTTTAAGTGACTCTCGCAGAGCTATAAAATGTCTTAAAAAAAAACAAAACAGATGGAAACATTGTACTGGGGAACTCTGAGGACTTTAATACATTTCAGGTCCTGCAGATTTTTTTTAATAGACTACAGAGGTAGTTCAAAGGAGAGGAAAATGCTACTCGAATGGAACAATTAAAGACCCCTAAAATATGAAACACACACATGCACAGACAACAGCAACATCTACCAAGAGACACATTTTCAAAGGGAAAGAAAAATAAAGGCAAGCACTGGATAAGACCAATGAATGGGATACTGTAAGTCAATGAGGCAACATGGGACCTTTCTCCCTGGAGGGTCTGGGGACTCTAAAATCATGAGAGAATAGGTATTCTGCCAATCCCAGGTTTAGATACTATGTCAATGCATCACATCACATTTAAAGCATAATTAATCCCAAAAATGAAACATGCTTCCTCACACTGAGATCTTTCCTCCACTCTTGATAACTATATTTTTGTACAGTTCTTAGTCTAGATCTTCTATAGCAAAAAGAAGTTAGAGGTGGACTCAACAGATTGAATGAGATTGAAAATTTAAATGCCGGTTGGTCACCCTCTGTTTCCACATCCACCCCACCTTATCCACCAATCTGCATTCCTCTTTGCTTTGTGCCCTATGAGGGGATATCTATGAATGGAATCACCCTATCACCTGTGTCCTCTGGCTTCTGGCTTCTGGGGGGCACTGGCAGGAGGTTGGAGGGCAGGAGAGAGATGAAGTCACAGTGTTTATTCCCCTGCTCTCTTCTTAATGGGTCTCATGTTTGGGAGTATGTTCCTGTACCTTTGCTATAGCTCCTTTGTAATTACTCTCTTCCCTTGTGCCTTCAGAAATGGGGTGGGAACAATCTCTTCTTGTTGGTGAATCCTGGACATCTCATTGTCTCTTGATAGTTTCCTTAACTGTCTAACTGTCTTTGCTTTTCCACACATGGTCTGAACATTAAACTCTCTGTATTCAAACTCTTTGTATAGGCTACCAGCTCCTGCTGGGATCCTGACAGGTATAATTTCATTTGCTAGAGGTCCTAGGTAATTCTCTAAATGCTTGCAGCATTATTATCAATAATAATTACCATTCCAATAAGAAAGTTAGTTGAGCCCTTTCTGTAAGGCAGGCAGTATATTCTATATTCATTGTCTCATTTAAGCATCACATTCACTCTAGATGAAAGATATTGTTTGTATCATCCCTATTTTGTCTATAGGGAAATCAAAACTTAGAATGATTACCTAACTTGTTCATGGTTCCACAGCAACTAAGGTATTGACCTGAGACTCAAATTCAGGTCTCTCTGTAGCTATCAGAGAAAGACAGAATGGATAAAAGAGCTGTCTCAAAGTCTCTGAGGGGTTGTTGCAGAAGAAGATTTGGAATTTCTTATGTAAGGACAAAGGGTTGAATCAGTTCCAGAGGGAAGAAATACTGGTGCATTGATAAATGTTTAAGAATGGGCCCTTAGTGTTGGAGGTAGCAGGATAATGCATGATTTATACATTTGTAGCTTTTGGCAATCTCTGTGGTGTAAACACACCTACCATAGCTGATTTCCAGGTGCCAACTTGAGGTCACTAAATGTGGAGTTGGGAAGAGATGTGTACTCTTGAGTTGGCATGAGTAAGTGTGGACCTGCCTACCCCTGGGTAGAAGTCTTGAAGAAGTGAATTTCCCCTAAAGAAGAGGAAGACCTGTCTGACATGGCCACCAGTTGCTCTGTGAAGGACTGAGATAATTATTCCTGTAGGTTCCCATAACTCAATGAACTGCTGTGGACTTTGTAGAGGGAATTCCTATACTTGACAGAACCTGGATTGACCTCTCAGGTCATGCCTAACTCTAATATTGAAAGATTTGTGTCAAGGTTACATGTATTTCAGGTGGGAGGGTAGAGAATAAAGAGAGAAGGTAGGAGTGCAGGCTTTAGAGCTGAACAAACCCCAGATTCTGATCCCAACTTCAAAGGGATATATAACCTTGAACAAGATAGTGAACTACTCTGAGTTTGTGTTTTCTTGTCTCTATAAAATGGAAAAAATCATACCACTTCCTCTTGGTACATGATTAAATGACAGGGCCTTGGGACAAGTCATAAATGCATTTTCCCTGTCTTTCCTTTTAACATTCCCATTTATTTCTCTCCTAGCAGGGAAAAGAGCAGCCATCTATATGGGAATCACTTTATATATAAATTTAGTTAACAGTATTAATGTCAAAGATCCATACTTCATAGTTTGACCTGTGGTATTAAAAATTCTGTAAAATATACTGAGCTATATTATAATTGGGTTCTACTGAAATGGGCCGGAAATCAAAAAGGAAAGGGAAAGGTAAATCTATGAGAACTTTGACCACTAATTCTAACTAAAGGCCATGGAACCTTTCTAAGATACTCCTATCAGAAGTCTAGCCAGCTGGAAAGTATTTTATAACCGTGCCTCCAGTGTAGCACTATCAGAGGAAGCAAATGAATGACCTGCCAAATTAGTTTTGGCCACACCAACTCACTCTGGCACAGAGCAGTAGGGTTCAAGAAGAAAAACAGAGGCTACCATTCCAAGCCCTGCATCCTTACACAGGGCAAAGTCAGTATGCGACTCCAGAGATTGCCTGCCCATGGAAAAGGGATGCTGAAAACCTCCAGGAAAGGGCAAACAAAACAAAACCAAACCCTAGGATAGATCTTTTCCCTTATTCACTTTTCTAAGAACCTTCTGGAAGCAGAGATGTTTGAACTTGAAACCATATACTTAGGAGAAGAGATGGGTGCCGCCTTTATCCTCTGCACTAAGGCTTCTCCCTCTAGACATAATGCACTGAGCAGATACAAAGATGGACATTAAACAGGGTGCTGTTCACTTGCCTTGGCTCCAAGAACATTTGTCAAGGGACCGAGTTAGACTTCAGAAAAGGCATTCTCCTTAATGTGTTTTCAAAAAAGTTATATTTTGGAAAAAGTTATTAAATTTATTTCAAAAGTCACCATCTAATTTAGGCTAACGCTTGATTTCAGAGAGGCTGGGGGAAAAAAAAAAAAAGATGAGCCAATCCAATCCCAAACCAAACTAAAGGTCTACAAAGCTGTTTGAGTTTCCCAATCTTATGACACTGAGAGATGGAGGTGGCGGCAGTCAGTTAACTATCCGACTCTAGGTTTCAGCTCCCATCATGATGTCAGGGTCATGTGATCAAGCCCCATACTGGGCTCTGCTCTCAGGGCAGAGTCTGCTTGAGATTCTCTCTCTCTCCCTGTCACTCTGTCCCTTCTGCTCGTGCCCTCTCACTCTCTAAAATAAATAAATAAATCTTTTTAAAAAATGTTTTAGGGGTGCCTGGGTGGCTCAGTTGGTTAAGTGACTGCCTTCGGCTCAGGTCATGATCCCAGATATCCAGGATCAAGCCCTGCATCGGCTCCCTGTTCCGCGGGAAGTCTGCTTCTACCTCTCTCACTCCCCCTGCTTGTGTTCCCTCTCTCGCTGTGTTTCTCTCTGTCAAATAAACAAATAAAATCTTTAAAAAAAAAATGTTTTAAAAGACTGAGAGATTGAGACCTCTCCAAAGATACGGACTTCTCCAGCACCCACAACATGCTAGATACTTTGTTACATTTTCTTTTTTTTAAAAAGATTTTACTTATTTATTTGATAGAGAGAAAGATAGTGAGAGAGGGAACACAAGCAGGCGAAGTGAGAGAGAAAGAAGCAGGCTTCCAGCTGAGCAGGGAGCCCGATGCCAGGCTCGATCCCAGGACTCTGGGATCATGGCCTGAGCCGAAGGCAGATGCTTAATGACTGAACCACCCAGGAGCTCCTTTGCTACGTTTTCTGGTTGAATTCTCACTACAACTATACTCTTCTCCTTCTGTACATGTGGGAACTGAGGCTCCAAATCCTAAGTTATTTTACATTACTCATCTTCCTGCCTTATTTAACTTCTTGAGTCTTGAGTGGTTTTCATCAGTATCAGGCACCTAGACTAAAGCCCACAGACATCGTAATGACTGAGCCAAAAGTGCAAAGTCCAATTCAATCCGGGCATAGCCCACATCCATCTGAGCTCATCCTGGTGGGTTTGTGTGGCCTGCTGAACAGGCTCATCCTTCAGTTGGGAAGACAGAATAGCACAGCAGAAACACTTGGAGCATAATATTACTCAAGGGCTAATCAAGTATATAGGAGGTGGCTCCATGAAGAAGTTCAACAAATGCTCAATAAAGGGAGAAGTCCATGTGGGTGAGTGAAGGAAGTGATGTGGGGATATCAGGATAGAAAAGATCGTCTTTGTAGAGGGAAGACAATGGTCCAGTCCATTCTTGTGAGCTTAAGAGATGACAGGATGTTAACTAAAAGTGCAGAAATTAATATTAATGGTAATGGGTATAGGACACACACAGTAAGGTGACAATGTGATTATTACCACATGCCCTCCAGAAGAATTAAAATAAACACTGGAAAAAGCAAATACTGACAAAGGCGAGGAGCAACTAGAACCCTCATACACTGCCAGGGAAAGTATCAATTGGTTACAGACACTTAGGAAACCTGTCTGGCACTTTCTACTAAAACTAAAAATCATATGCACAGGCTATCCACAGCAATTCCTCTCCTAGGAATAAACCCAGAAAAGTTGTAGACATATGTTCACCAAAAGATATGTACCAGAATGCTCTTAGTAGTACTAGTCATAACAGTCCAAAAGGAATTCAATAACAGAATGGACTTGTAATTTTTGGTGTACTCATACAACAGAAAATTTATAATAAAGAATGTAGACAATCTACAAATATACACAAAAACAAGGGTGAATCTCTCAAATATAATGCTGAATGAAGTAAGCCAGACATTAAAAAAACACATTCCATATGATTCCATTTATAGACATTTCACAAAAAGATTAAACTGCCTCTAATTTTAGAATTTAGGTTATGTTTTGGGAGGTAGTGACTAGGTTGCGGGGGCTTCTATGGTGTTATTGTTTCATTTTTATAATCTGGACGCTTGCTACACAGGTGTGTTAAGTTTGTGAAAATTCAACAAACTGTATACTTACAGTAAGTGTAATTCTTCATATGTAGATGATATGTCAGTAAAAGTTTTAAAATTACCTCTGTGTAGGTGACAATCGAGACTAGGGCAGATAGTTCTTTAATCCCCAGCAGTATCTAGTGCTCTTGTTAAATGGAAAGGGAGGGTGGTCTTGCAGAAAGATGCTCTCTGTCTTTGCAATCCTCGCAGCCATGATGATGTTCACGGTGGGTTACTGAAAATTAGCAGTGCCTCCAGATAAAGTGTGCATATGTATACAGTAAGAAAAGTCACTTCCTCATGTACTCCTTCTGCTTTCTTCCTCCCACATTGCCAGCCCCAATCAGCCTCCTGCTACATATTAGTTAACCTCCTAAATCAATACATCTTGATCTGAACCTAATAGGAAGGAATGTTTGCTTTTGTATCTGGGTTCAAAGTACAGACTACAGTAGTTGGCTTTTAAGTTTATGTTATAGGCTTAATTTTCTTACTCAAAATGAAATGAGGAATACATTAAGACTGAAAGGGAAGAAAAAAACATGATTGATGAACTGGCTTATATGACTATAGTTCCTTTAGAAACGAAAATATTTGGTACGTTCCCTTATTATTGAGATCAAGCAATGTGCCTGGATCTAAATGACACAAAAATGGTTTGAATTAGAGTCAAATAATTGCCATTCTGAGGGAACATAAACTTTTTTGAGGGGGGTGGTGAATGTGGATAAGAAATAACTAATAAACTCTGAGGCAAAGCTCACATCTGAGATTTAAGCTTCAAAGGTCTTAAAAAGGAGGCTCCCCCCTACCCCGCCGACAGAGAGAGAGAGAGAGAGAGAGAGAGAGAGAGAGAGCGCTGCACACAGCGGGAGGAGTGGTTTTCCCAAGCTGATTTTCCTTACGGGGTGACCCAGCCTGGGTTGGAATGTTACCATGTGATCAGCCCAGACCGTGGCAGCAACACAGTCTCAGCACAGAAGTTAGAACTTTCTGCAGCATCATTAAAATAATTGGGAGAGAAAAAAAATGTTAAGCTCCACAAGCCTGAATCACAAGCCTCTTGGAAAGGTTAATAAGCTTGCTGCTCTGCACCCCCCTCCCTTCCTTCCGTGGCTTGTCACCCCCCCACCTTCCCACTGGCAGTGACAGACTGGTTATCAGTCGGGGAATGGAGACTCAGAATTAAAACCTTTGTTCTGAGCAGCTGAAACGATACCATTCCTCTGCTGACGTTGCAGGGTTCTTGCTTATGACTGTGCCATGGGGATCCAAAAAAGAGTCTCTGGGACCTACGAAGCTAGCAGACTCTTGGTCCCAAATGAAAGTCGGTCCCATAGCACTACAGTGTATCTGATAAAGGAAAGAAGGAAACTGGCTGAGTGAAATGGAGGCAACACACAGCCTGAAGCAGACTATCAGTGAGAGGCAAGCAGTATAGATCTGGCGAGAGGAGACAAGAACCTTCTCTAACCAGAGAAGCTGAAGCAGTTGTAGTGCAGCTCACAGAGAAAGTGTTGGAGCATGGACTGAATTCAGCTGCGGTATGTGGTGTGCCAGCTGGATATGGGCACTGGATTTGCATCAGGAAAAAGAGAGAAGAGGGAGAGAAATACAAAGAGAGACAGAGAGAAGGAGGTAGAGACAAAGAATTACAAGAGATTGCTCTTTCTTCTTCCTCAGTCCTGTCCGGTCTTAGAACATCCCACAGTGAAAGGTAGGCTTCCTCTAGCAGATCTTCTGGCCCAGACTACCATCCTTCCCCCCTCTCCCACCAAGCTGCCAAGACTGAGAGTACGATCCAGGTCAAGGTATGGTTGGTAATGAGGGAAGAGCTCCCTCTGCTCCTCCTCCTCATCAATGGGCTTAAGAAAGCATAACTGGTACCAATGCTGGTTATCCTGGAGGCCAAGGGGGAAAGTGTGCCTTCCCCAGAGAGACAACAGATTTTCAAATTTAGTTAAAACTGGTTGGTTCAGGTAAGCAGAGCCCCTGAAGGAAAGAGAGAAGCTTAGTACTGAAGAAAGATATTTCAGAAACCATGTTCAGGGGAGTAAGGGCCCACAAAGAAAATCCTTACTTTCCTGTATTGAATGAAGGCTCTCTTTCATGAGTGTGCCTTGAAATGTGGACAACTGTTTAAACTTGGAGCTCATCCTTCACAAAGGCCATGTTCCCTGACAGTGACAGTTGACTCTACTGAACTCAGCCTTCTCAGCTGAGTGTAGTATCAGCAAAGCCATGTCCCAGGGGCTCACTGGACCTCTCCAACTGAAGCCTTTGCTCAGTTGATTACCCTTTTATGCTTTGCTTCATTCCACACCCTAATCCCAGCAAGGACCATGCCACCATGCCACATCCCCTTCCAGAAACACGTGTTCTCTTCCAATCAGGCAGAATGGACAGTCTTTGGTAATGGACATTAAAACAACCCCAAAATGTTAACTCCTAAATATTTATCTCTCACTCACAAGAAGTCTGCTGCATGATCAGTCAGTTACCTAGGCTCTTTCTTTTTTGTAGCTCTGTCCTCTTTTGGGGTCTTGCAATCTTCACCTTTAAGTACTAAATGGGAAAATAGACAGTAGGAAAGGCACCAGCATCTTCACTTCTTTGTTTGGAAGTGATATGCATAATCTGCTTGTATTACGCTAGAAAAAGTTAGTGACATGGCTCAAACTATATACTCAAGAAGGACTTGAAAATGTGGGATCTCTCTAGGAAAAGGATTTCGAGCCTAACAGCAGCTTTGCTCTAAAAGCATGACTCACTGGAGGACAACCAGCCATGCCTCCCAAAGGAAGTTATGTTATATATGACTTTCCACTGAACTTTCCATTGGTTGATTGAACTAAGGCCATGCACTTGTCCTGATCGCAGGCTGGCCACTGAACTGGATATGGCTCACTGCAAAACTATAGACTCCAACCGGCATAATTACTTTGAGTTGAGTCAAATAGATGCCACATTTCAGAAATTTGAACTGCCAGATAAGGAAAGTGGAGAAACAGACAAGTAAAAAGAAATGGAGTCCCATTCCTGGCACAGTAAGGGAGAGATACCCTGGTGAAGAGCACTTTCCAAGTTCTGGCAGTTGCAGGACGTGCCTGCTTTGAAGTTATATAGTTAGAAAAGAACGGAGCCAAGATTCAAACTCAGATCTCCCTGGCTCTAAAGCCTGATACACAGACATACACACGCACATGCACGCGCACACACACACACACACACACACACACACAGACACACACACACTTCTTCTTTACATCAATAGACTACCTCCCTACTCAATGTTTTAGACAGAACTTAATACTATTTTTGGTAAATTGGCTCATTGTTCTCAATTCCCATGCCCTTCCTGTTTTAGAATTAAATATTCACACCCTTTGCCATGTAACTTTGCATTTCATCTCCCTGGAGGTGGAGTCCATTTCTGTACCCATTGATGGTAAAGTTGGCTGTCTGACTAACTTTAAGCAATGAAATGTGGGTGGAAATGACTGTGTGCCAGTTCCCAAAAAAGGTTGTTTCCCTTACCTCCTTCCACTCCTGTGATCACAGGGAGAAAAGTACTACTCCGGTAGCAACTGCCTTATCATCCTGAGCCCCAAATCACATGGAGTAGATCTGAACCCTTCTATCAACCCCCAGCCAGAAGCAGAACAGTCTCAGCTGACCTATAGTCCCATGAGTAAGAAACATAAACGGTATTGTAAGCCCCTGAGAGTTACAGCGGTTTTTTATATAGCTTTATTGTGGCAAGAGCTGGCTAATAATACAATGCTGAAAAGCAAATATTTTACAATTTAGCACAATTGTATATATCTGTGCTTTTTGAGCACCTATTATGAACACTTAATATAGCATATTATTATTTTTGAGTCCATGAGTAAATGATCTCTGAGTTAACCTAAAGGGTAAACCTATATCCTCTCTAGCTAGAAAAACTGAGGAAATCATATGTGAGAAAAAAAGTTATTGTTTAAAACTAAAAACAACGCATACATTTTAATTCGTGTTCTTCAAACCAACAACCATATTTAGTAAAGTTTAAAGTTGTTGTGTGTGTGTGTTTTTTAAGAGAGAGAGAGAGAGAGAGCATGCATAAGAGTGGGGAGGGGCAGAGGGAGAGGGAGAGAGAGAACCCCATGCCCAGTGCAGAGCCCAATGTGGGGCTTGATCTCATCACCCTGAGATCATGACCTGAACTGAAATCAAGAGTTGGATACTTAATGAACTGAGCTACCCAGACGCCCCTAAATTTAAAGACTTAATACTTATCCAAGGCTTTTCCTCCAAGCCATGTACTCAGGGATCATATACTGCTGAAGGGGGCCACCATTTCTCTTTTGACTCATCTTTAGACCTGGTTTCTCAGTCCTAACTAAGATAAAAAATCTCCGCTCATTACCTGGTTTAGGAAAACAAGAGAAACAAATCAAAGTTTTAAAAGAATGACACCAAAAAAATAAAATTAGAAAAAAAAAAAAAGGAATGACACTATGATTTCCCATTTAAATGTCTTTCTCTTGTGCATCAGTCACATAACTTCTGTTTGAGACACACAAGAAACATGGAGCTAGAAATAAGGCTGAAGGAGGGCAGGGACTATGTTGAATGTATTTACATTAAAGGGACTTGTAATTCCCAAATCAAATTATAAATGTGTTTCCACTGTTTGTGCCTTAAACTATAAAACAGTCTTTAAGTCCTTTATTTTTGTGTCAGGGTAAAAATATGACTACCGAGACAAGGATTCTTTGGGTTGGAAGTTACCCTTAGGTGTATTTTGATCCAGCTACAGACTCAAAATGAAGTGGTCAGGTCTCTATTCAATTTAATCAATCACTGTAGAACTCCACTTAAAATGTATGCGTTGCCTGAATGAACATTTTGCCAAGACCAGAAACGGCAAATACATAATGTCTATGTTGGTGCTCCACTAACCATTCTATTTCCCACTAACCAAGAATGCACTACCATGGCAGACATTACCAATCAACTCCTGGCCCTCTTTCTTGTTAAGCTTAGAGGTGGCCTCAGGTTCCTTCTTAGTACAACACTGCCAGCAGCCACTGCTAATCGATGAAGTTGCCTCCTAAGATAACTAGTTAGCTTGCTTGACCATGCATTTCTGATCATCTGTTCCATGAATATTCTACTTTCTGTCCATTTCTAGCTTGTAAAACCAGTTTTAAAATCAATGCAATCATAAAAGGAAAAATTAGAGACAGATAATAATCCGAATATACATTGCATTATTTTTTTTTGGACCTGAGACTATCTAGAGATGGCAATATAATAAGATAAACAAAGGCTCAGGGGGCTCAAAATTACTGATTAAAGAGGGCCAAGAAAATTAAGAGAGCACAGATCTCCTTATTCTGTCAGAAAAATTCCTTGAGAAACAGGTACATTCACTGTAGCTTCACAGAAAGCTGTGGGAGAGCCTTAACTGTGGCAGAAATGGTCTCCCTGATTTAGCTACATGCTGGGGGACGCCGGTCCAAAAACCAAGTGGCTGTTTTTGGGCAGAAAAATTTTGTGTTGTGACTGTGAAATTACTCATGGTAGACAACACTATAGTTTCAGATGAACTGGGGAAAATGTGTTACAAAGAAAATACGTATTAGCATAAGTGACTCATCTGTGTTTTCAGATTGAATGAGAGGCAAATCAGAATTTACCAGCTCAGGGTTCCCTGTGCTTTCCTTCCCCCGTCACCCCACCGTGAGGCACCCCTCCCATGTTCCCTTTTCTCCTATTCTGAATGCATCAGTGTCCTGGAAATTCTGGCAGCCCTCCTAGGCCAGCTGCTGTCTCTGACCTGGACATTCCCAGCCTTCTACAAGGTCACGGGACGTGCTGTATTTTGGGATTTTTCTAATGGAATATGGGAAGGGCTTGAAATTTCATGTCCCCACCGCCCCCATGACCCGAAGAGTCCTTGGCTGGTAGGTCCAGTTTACAAACACAGGTGCTTTGACCGCCAGCTCTGTGACAGAAGCTGTACGAACCTGAATTAAATATAATCCCTAATTATAAATGCAGTACTCCATTCAGCTCCTGAACCAACAAATAGTTCATGAAATAAATATTAACACTCCTGTTTTCTAAAGGAGAAAAATATTGAGAGGAATCTTTGGTAGAAGAACTTGAGTTGGATATACTACATGTAAAGCATCTGTTTTCAAATTCCAGAAACAGAAATTGTTGCCTCAAATGGAGAATGTGCACATATGTCTCACAACTTCCCACGGCTGCCTTTTCAGCCTTCCAATAGCCTTGACTATTTAGTCCCAAGGGCATTATTTTAGAATGATATTGGCATGCTTCTGTCAATTACATCTATTGGACTTCTAAGGATAGACCTCATGCATTGCCCACAAATTCAACAGGTACCCTCAGCAGTGTGGTCATAGGCACACAGTGAGTTTCCAGTCATTCTTTTCTGGCTACACCAATAATTGGGGCCTGATTACAATTCTGTTTGCTATAGAGCATTTCAACAGTGAAAGGTGGCATGCTTGCCAGGTGAGAGACCATTAAAGAACTCGTGCCCCCTGTCCTATTTCCCTCCATTTCCTCTTTCTGTGGTGAAATGTAGGTAAGGGTTGGAGAGCATGCTTAGGTCAATAAGAATATGCCAAGTAAAGAAGACAAACATAGATATAAATAAATAGAGGGGGTGGGGAATGGGGGAGATGTGGAGCTGTCAGAAAGGAGGAACTCTCAACTTCTGGTATAGACTCAAACCTGGAAACCCAGTGAGGTTTGCCCATCACTAATGATCACATAATAATATGTTCCCAGGGAAGGGGCTGAGAGAGGCTATTAAAATACCACAGCCCTGGTGCTTTATGGGGAGGAGCTTTCTGAAACGTGGTCCCTGTCAGGTTTCCCTTGAGATTCAAAGGAAAAACTGACAACCGTTTGGCTCCTGCAAAGTAAAGTGTTGGAAAAACTAGCTGGGGAGGTTTCTCTCCCCAGCCTAGGGATGGACATGCCTGCATTCTCCTTGTATATTTTAAATGTGGTGATGGGCCAGCTTGTTAAGTGTGCTGGCTGGATTGCTGGGTGACTGGCAAGCAGCCGTACGTGAGCGGAAACGAAACCATTTGTGGGGTATGAGGTGGCCAAATCAGCCAGACCCAGGCTTTTGTGATGTCTTCAATCAAAACAGTTATTTCAAAAGATGTTGGCGACTCTGCATTTCCTTCTAGGGAGATATGACTCTCCAGTGGAATACATGTGGGTCTTTGGGCATCTTGACTGATCACTGTGGCCAAAGAAAAGCCCTAATTTGACCATATCCTATGGGTTACACATGGTAGGGCTCAGTAAAAGTTTTTATTTTAATCAATTTTATGGAAGTGTAATTTAATCAATTAAATTACCCACTTTAAGTGCCTAGTTCAAAGAGTTTTAATAAAGGTACACATCCATGCAACCACTACTGAAATAAAGACAGGGCATTCCCATCACCCTAAAACATTCCTTCATGCCCCTTTTCAGTCAATATCGTCTTCCATCCCCAAGAATCCACAGATCTGCTTTCTGTCACTATAAATTAGTTTTGCCACTTCTAGAATGTCATACAATTAGAATCATACAATATGTATGCATTCTTTTGTATTTGGCTTCTTTTGCTTCCGATGAGGTTTTTGAGTTTCACTGATGTTATGGTTATATTTATTTTTATTGTTGGGTAGTATTTCAGTGTATGAGTCTTTATCCATTTACCTGCTATTGGACACTCACTTTTTTTAATGGCAATAAGACACAGTAAAAGGGATCAAGAAGAAAGGAGAGGTAAAGTTAAGCCAGGTATAGAAATATGGGTAAAAGACTTAAAATGGCACTTTACAAAGAAGGCTATCCGAATATCCAACATCTTCAAATTAAAACTAAAATGAGTTACCATCATACCCCTACAAGAATGGCTGACATGGAAAACACTCATGATACCTAGCATTGGTAAGGATGTAGAGCCAACCAAACTCTAATGCTGTAGTATAATTGATACAGTCAATTTCGAAAACTGGGAGCGTGAACTGAAAGATGATAACACCCAATCTGTGATCTGGCAATTCCACTTACAGGTTTATGCACAATGGAAACATACATGAATGAGCACCAAGGGACATGTATAAAAATGTTCACAGCACCACTATTCATAATAATCCTGAACAGAAAATTGTCTAAGTATCCATCAATAGTGGAGTGGATAAATGCACTATGGTAAACTTATATCACAGATTACTATACCACAATGGGAATGAGCATTACATATGTAATAAAACATACAACACATAAGAATATGGATATTTCATAAACATTATGTTAAGTCAAAGAAACTAGATCAAAAGAGTATATACCATATGATCCATTTATATCCATTTCTAAATCTCATGGATAGTGTTAGAACTTAGGATTGCAGTTGCCCTTGGTGACACAGTGACATAGTGACAAGAAGAGAGGACTTAGAACAGGGACTTTCACAAAGCTGGCAATGCCCTGTTTATTGATCTGGTTGCTCAGATGTGTTAGCTTGTAAGAACTTAACAATATCTGCACTTAATAATTTGTGCATTTTTTCTGAATGTTATTCAGTAAAAGTTTCAAAAAGTAGGAAAACTTTTATGTTCTCAATTCTCCACCCTCACTTACAAACACCCATACACACACAAATGTGCACACACATATCATAGGAACTGAGAAATTGCTGGCCAGGCATGCTGTCAACTGTAGTTCATAAAATGGGGTCATGGGGCCAGAGCAGGTGCCCAGCAGTCCAAGTTATTGTCAAGGAGGCCCAAAATAATTGTGATGCTAGCCTGAGGTGTGCTAGATATGGCATCAAGACCATCAAGACCTACTTGTAAGTGAAGATACCAATGATAACTAAAGAATCATGTATCATAAACCTTGGCATGCATTTTTAGAAATGTCCAAGAGGGTTTCTTTTAGCAGCATGAAAAAGGAGACATGGCAAATTGAACCCATCAGTGGATTACCTTTATTAATCCCTCATGCCAGTTGGTCATTGGTCCCGATTTTTCAAAAGGTTAGTTAAGGGTGAGGGGGAGTCAGGAAAACTAACAAGAGTTTGCAGTCATGTTTGTAAGCTAAATGGAACAATGTGAAGGGTGATATAAAATACTCATTCCTTAAAGTACATCTCCAAATATTGTCTAAAATAGCACTACTGCCAATTAATTTGTTCTGGTTAAGTCTTTTCATCTATAAAAGGACGGTTCATTTTTGAAAAGAATTACCAGCCAAAACTTCCTCACACCCCCCTTTATTCCAAAGGACCCCACTCTTCTTAGTCTCCGGGCCAGATGGCAGCTGCCACAACCATGGTTGTTTCTAGAGGCATTCAGCTCTCCTACATAATTTGGGCATTTTTTCTAAATATTATTCAATAAAAATATTAAAAAGTAGGAAAAATTTGGCCTAGGTGCATATAAAACAAACACACAACTTTTTCCTGTCTTTTTTCCCTCTCAGTATATGGAAGATACATCAAAATATTTCATAAGGAGCTATAGAACTAGAGAAATTACAAAAATATTTAACAACAAATATACAAAATGCCCATCTCTGATTCTTAAATACTCAAAGGATTCCTGGGTTTCTCTCTTTGTTTTGCTTCTACTCCTGTAAACAGCCATACTTCAGTGAAAAGAATCCTCAAGGTAGCATCAAAAGACTTGGATTTGAAAGCTTGGTCTTAGGTTAGTGTGGTGTGAGCTTAGAGATGATCCTTGGTCCCTGATAGCCTGGGTGCCCTCATCTGCCAATGAGGAATGATATAAATGAGATTAGCTGTGTACAGGTGTTTTCTGAACTGAAAAATGTACTGCATCAGGGCTCTCGAAGTGTGACCTCTGTACCAGCAATAACACCATTACCTGGAATTTCTTAGAAATGCAATTTCTCGGCCCCATCCCAGACCTACTGAATTGGAAACTCAGGTGGTAGGGCCCAAGAATCTGTTTTAACAAGCCCATCAGGTGATTCTGATTCTCTATCAAATTTGAGAGCTACTGTATTTCTCAGACACATGTCTGCTTTTTTTAAAAGATTTTATTTAGTTATCTGATAGAGAGAGAGAGATCCATCATGAGTAGGGGGAGGAGCAGAGGAAGAGAGAGAAGCAGAACCCCCCACATACACTCTCCACCCTCTGCCCCTTGGCCTTGCTCAGTGGGGAACCTAACATGGAATTTGATCCCAGGACTCTGGGATCATGACCTGAGTCCAAGGCAAATGCTTAACCAACTAAGCCACCCAGGTGTCCCATGTGCCTGCTCATAATTAGAAAATTACTCTTGTGTCAGACTCTTAACTAGAATACTTTGCCTTTTCAGAAAGTATGGGAAGACAGCTTCCATCTTCCTCTCCTGGGCCCTCCCTAGTCCCTCCACTGGGGATGGGGAATGAGTTAGTTGATGGTGAGATGTGGCAGTCAGTTCTCCATGCAGACTGGCCTCTTGGCTCTGTTTCTGAAAGTTCCCTCCTCACACCTACTCACTCATTGAATTTGTTTTGCTTCTTTAGAGCAAGCACACCTGGTATAGGTTAAGGGAGGATGGCCTTTTAGAGACAGGCCTAGAAATTTGGGGGCTCCTCTCTGGGATATGAGCCAGACAGGCAGCAACTACCACTGCATCTGCCCTGCTGGTAGATGAACCCAGACCTTCCTGCAGTTGAATTTTAGACGAGGAGGTGTGACAGCAAGTGCACAGCTCCCCTCTGACTTTAGGCCCAAGACATATTTTCTCAGAAATCCTCCATTTCGAAGTCAAAACTCTGAAAGTGGGTTGAATTCTTGTCACTGGGCTCAGTTCTCAGTTGACTTAAGGCAAAAGAAAAAGAGAGGCATAACTAACTGGCATCCTACGGCTCAAACTTCATCTACTACAGCAGACCAGCTCTAGGGACTGGCTTTGATAGCCACTCTGACAGTGGGCATCATCTTCCTGAAGGCAAGGTTCTGTTCCACATTATCAATCCAGTCTTAAATGTTCTGTTTGTTCCATTTTCTAGTATGTTGAACAGACACTACCTTTTGATTTCCTTGCATTGTGGAACGATGACACAGATTAAGCTCACTGAATGTTCCTCATGTCTATGCAAGCTCTCTTCCAGCTCCAGTTCTCAACTATGCCCACGTTTTTATAAGTCTTGTTTCTGTTCCTGCCCCTACTCTAGCAAAAGTTTCTGCCATCAAATTATGTTATCTAGAGCTGTATAATAAACCACCCCAAAGTTTAGTGGCTTAAAATAACAGTAATGATTTTGCTTACAAATATGTAATTTAGATAGGGCTTGGTGGGGGCAGGCCACCTCTTCTCCATGTCATTTCAGCTGAGCGGCTCGACTAGGGCTGGAAGGTATACTTTCAACATGATTCACTCATATGGTTGGCAAGTTGGTGCTGGCTGTCAGCAGGGAGCTCAGTTGGAGACATGGGCCAGAGACCTTTGTTCCTTTCTTCATGAGCCTTTCCTTGAACTGCCTGGATTTCAACACAACATGTTACCTAGGTTCAAAGAATGAGCATCCTAAGAGAAAAGGCATTTTTCAGTACACAGCATTTTTAAGACCTGTCTTTGGAGATCACATAGCATCACTTCCCCCATACTCTATGAGTGACAGCACATACAAAAGCTGCCCAGATACAAGGGCATATAGACTCTACCTCTTGATGGGGGGTGGCATGGTTCTAGAAATGCTTTTGGGGTAGGAGACATTGTTAGTGTCATCTTTAAAGAATATAACCTGCCACTGAATTCTCTCACAGCATCTGTAATATAATTTCATTAAAATGCAAATATTTGTGGTATTATGATAAATTATCATTAGTCATTAACGTCCTATTGAGGATGTGGTTATTGGGCACTCAGCTAAGAGGAAGAAAAGATATATGCTGATTAAAAAATAATGACAAGGGGCGCCTGGGTGGCTCAGTGGGTTAAAGCCTCTGCCTTCGGCTCAGGTCGTGATCTCAGGGTCCTGGGATTGAGGCCTGCATTGGGCTCTCTGCTCGGCAGGGAGCCTGCTTCCTCCTCTCTCTCTGCCTGCCTCTCTGCCTACTTGTGATCTCTCTCACTGTGAAATAAATAAATAAAATCTTTTAAAAAAAATAATGACAAGAGCTTCCAGTTGTGAGTACTTACTGTGTCAATCACTATGCCACAAAATTTCAATGTATTATCTACACCAGACTTATAACAAACCTATGAGGTGGTTATCAGAATCCCAAGCTTAGAGAGGACTGGAGAACTTGACTGAAACCACACAGTTGGGAAGTGGTAGAGCTGGGATTCCAGATCAACCAGTCTGTTCTCAACTCCTTAGCCTGATTGTGAACCCTCCACTGTTTAACAAATAGAACTTGAATAAAATATCTTTCATTTTGACATAAGTTTACAGAGAAGTTTCAAAACCAGTACAAAGAGTTCCTATATATCCTTCACCCACCTTTCCCAAATGTCACCTCTTTCTGACACTGATGCAATGTCATAATGATACAGTGATCAAAACAGGGGAATGAACATTGATAAAATATTAACTACAGATACTTTTAAATTTTGCTCATTTTACCAATAATGCTCCCTTTAAGTCCCCGGATCTTATCTAGGATTGTACGTGGTATTTGGCTATTGTCGCCTTACTCTCCCCCAGCCTATGACAGTTCTTTCGTCCCCCTTGTCTTTCATGGTACTTTCACTTTTGAAGAGTACTGCTCACTTATTTTGTAGAGTGTCTTTCCATTTGGATTTGTCTGGTTTTCTTTGCTCATGATTAGATTGAAGCTATGAATTTTTGTCAAAAATATCCCCCCAAACAATGTTGGGCACTCTTCAGTGCATCCAGTGAGAGGGTACATTATGATGATGTCTTTTTACTAGTGTTAAATTTGAACCCTTACCAGATAGTACTTTTAAAGAAAGAGGTGGGAGAAAATGAAACGTGGATTTGACACGGCAGTAGGCAATTCTGTGCAGAAATTCTGTTATGAATAGAATGACTGAATAATTATAATGAGCTGTGCCAAGCATGAAATGTATCACTTTATTAAAACTTACTAATTGGATATTCAGATGAATGGTCTAGAATGTGGATGATTTCACAGGACACTGGTCTCCATGGCCTTGGAGGGAATCTGGTGACAGTGCCAACTTGTGGGTGTCAACACCCATTCTTCTGGGGCTTGGGGAAATCAGAGTGGAAGGAGGGTATGTCTAAAAGGAATCTTGGTCTTACAAGAGCAGATCATTGTTTCAGGCCACTAGCTGAGCCCTAGCTACTGAAATTTCAGTCGTTGGTGCATGGAGCTTCCCTTCCATTGTTCCAATAAGTGACAAGCAAGGGACCAGAATTTGTGGCCTGGACACCTGGCTTGGCATGCTAGCATCCTCACTTACTACCATGAAAGGGATCGCTCCAGCCTCATCTCCATTTGCAAAATGGTGATGCCTGCCTGTGAGCAGGAGGTTATGAACACTGTGCTGCAAAGGTGGTATTGGGCACTTTCTATTCTGCTAATACTCAGTACATGGAAGCTGGTTCTTACAGAGCAGCAACAGGGTATTAAAAAAAAACACAGAGAATTTTATATTTGGATACGCCTGTCTTTCAGTTTCAGCTGTGCCAATTTCTAGCTGGGTGACTTTGACTAAGTTATAAAACTCACAACATCAATTTCTGAAAAAGCAGCCATAGTTTGTAGGGCATGGTAACAATAATATATAGAATGTTCCTGGCCTATAATAGGTGCCCAAATCCGGTAACCTTTATTTTCATTATTGTTGATTACATCTATACCTAGTTGGTGCTAATCCTGGCTTTTTTTCTAGACAAAATCTTCCCTTTAGGATGCCCTTCTGACCATGAATCCAATGATGTGGGTTCTTGGCTCTTGAACTAGGTTCCTGGGTAAAACTGAAAGATTCAAGGGAAATCCATGGATCCCCATGGTATCAGAATACCACAGCATGAGATTTCCTTTTAAATGGCAGAACACTTGGCATCAGGGCAGGGAAGGGAACTTTCTTATGACTCAGCTGTGATTGGCCTTCAAACTCTCAAAATGTTTGCAAACATCTGTATTTTCTATGGATACACACGTTTAGTTATGTTTCTAAAGGAAGTATCAATGCAGAATGTAGGCAGTTGGAAATGGCTACTTGCCGAAAGGATTAAGGTTTTACGACAACAGTTGAACTGGAATGGGTTTTCCTTCTAGTCGTATAATTGTTGGTGGCATTTCAAAGTGGAAGGAAAGTCTTGGTTTAAAATAAAACAAAACACGCTGATGAGAACATCTTTAGCAGACTGAAGTCTGGGTTGAGGATTATTTCTATAAGAGTGAGGGGGTACAAGTTGTACACATTGATGTGTCTTTTACACAAACATATATGAAAATGAACCATACTGTTCACAATTTCTTTGAGTGTAGGGCAAGTATAAATCACTCAGAAGGAGGAGACTTGGGTCCTAGGCCCCTTTCTGCCATTTAATTGTTTCCATGATGATAGAAAGGTAACAGTAACTCTCTTGGACTTGCTTGTCTTATCCAGAAGTCTTAGAGAATAATACCTGCATGCTCAAACACTATGCATATATCATATGTAACCTCCAGGTGACTGACCAACAGATGCACATAGTGGATACTTAAAAAGCACTTGCTGGGGGCGCCTGGGTGGCTCAGTTGGTTAAGCGACTGCCTTCGGCTCAGATCATGATCCCAGAGACCCGGGATCAAGTCCCACATCGGGCTCCCTACTCAGCAGGAAGCCTGCTTCTCCCTCTCTCACTCCCCCTGCTTGTGTTCCCTCTCTGGCTGTGTTTCTCTCTGTCAAATAAATAAAATCTTTTTTTTAAAAAAAAGCACTTGATGAAGTTAGTAGAAGTCAGACTTAGTGTATGCTTGGACTGGTGGGCCTTGGGCCCATCTCTGAGCCTTCCTTGTAAGATAAAGTTATTGAGCATTAATGGCTGCCAAGGTTACTCTGCTTCCAGACATTCCTGTATCTTTGTCTTTGAGTCTATGCTCATACAGGCACTTCTGTGAGCATCCCACCATGGCAGCCAAGTACACATTCTACAGCAATAATCACCTGTCCCAAAGACAGACACAGTCAATTAGATGAAAATCCTCATATTCTTTGCTTTGTAACTTCTAGAAGCCTAGCAATTCCCAGGAAAATGCAGACAATGGAATATAAAGTTTCCACTGCAGCTACACTTAACACAACGAGCCTAAGTATATTATTTAATCAAATGAGAATGTGTATTATCCCTCTCTCCTTAAGCAGTTACAACTGCTAAATATCTCAAGGGAGTTTCCTTAGAATTTTGAGAAATATATGACTCAAGCTGGAGTTCTGATCTTTAAAACAAATCAGCTTTGTAGTGTAAACAAGACTAGCAAGGATGATTGCTAAAAGTAAGTTTCACCAAGAGGAATGTTCCTTCATTTGTGACAAGCTACTGGAAGGCAGCTATGACTCTACTGAATGCATACTTTTCCTGTATCTTCACAGGTGGCAGAATTCTAGCAGTTTCTCATACTGATGGTGATTTGTAGCTTCAGGAAAAAGAATCCTACTCTAATTAAAATTATTTACAACAAGGTTATCAACAGACATTTCAAAAGCTACTTTGCTGCTTTTCAACAGGTATTTCAGTGTCTAAGTTTCCTAGCACTGCTCTAACAAGGCCCCATAAACTGGGACGTTAAGAGACCAGGAATTTATTCTCTCATGGTTCTGGAGCTAGGGATCTGAAATCAAGATGTTGGCAGGACCATGTTACCTCTGAAACCTATAGGGGGGAATCCTTCATTTCTCCGCAGCTTCTGGTAGTTGCCAACAATCCTTGGCATTCCTTGACTTGTGGCTACAGCATCCTAATCTCTGTCTCCAACACCACATGGCCTCTCTGCATGTCTCTTCCCTTCTTCTAAGGATGCAAGTCATGTTGGACTAAGGGCCAATGTCACTCCAGTATGACCTCATCTTAACTACATCTGCAAAGACCCTTTTGCCAAATAAAATCACATTCTAAGGTCCTGGAGATTTGGATTTCAATATAATATTCTATAGTACTCAATTCAAACCACAGCATTCAGATACCAGAAAACACCTATTCAATAGAGAATATAAAGCTGAGCACATTGGCAAGGAGCTAGAGAAGCAAAAAAGAATAAATAGTAGATATACACAAGCAGACATATTTCATGTGATGATCAAAAAATGCAATTTATATTTTAAAAGGACAGTGAAGATCTACTGGCCTGACTTTTGATCCAGTTCATGTGCAATTTTCCACAGTGTATTTGCTTTGTGGTCATCTGCGTTCTGCTTGAAAATTCCAGTGGTATTGAGAGTTGTTGGTTTCCTGGAAGCTACCACCCCACTGTTGCACTTCTGGACTATAGAAGGCTCTTTTTTAATTGAGAAAAATTCTGCCTCCTAGGATCATCCAGGATGTACCTAGGATAACCCAGCTACATCCAAGTACATCAGGAATCTTGTTCTAGACTAGCTCAAGGCCTGGAGGTACCAACCCACACGCTCCCACCCATGACAATCTCCCTAACATTTGATGAATGTAGGAGGGCTATGATATGTGCCCTTAGTTTCCTATCTTCTGGTCCATATAGCTCAGCAGGATGTGGTATCCCACACCATTCTAGGTAGTTTCCTGTGAGTGCCACCCTAAACCTGGATTAGCCAAATACAGCCTGACCAGATGTCTATACAGAAATGGCTCCGTGCCACTCTTATTCTGAATTTTCACCACAAAAACAGTAGGCACCAGAGCTACGTGTAACCTGGAACAGAGCAGCAGAACCAGAGAATGGAAACTAATTTATAGGTGACATGTTATGTGAGAAATAATAGATTTCTGTTGCTATAAACCACTGATATTTGGGGGATGTTTGTTATGCAGCATAATCTAGTGAAATATGACAAACACAGTCACTCTCAAATCTACCATAACTTCTTTCCAGTACCACACAGCCTATATTTCTTAATGTGTTTTCCTGTATCTCAAACATAGTTTGTTTAAAAATTAACTCATCGGGGTTTTGCTTCTTTTTTTTCCCTCAAAGAAGTTCCTCCTTCTGACTTCCCTATTTCTATAAATGTGACCTTGATCCTTGTGGTAACTTGGACTTCAAACCTTGGAATCAGCTTCCAATCTCTTTCTCACTACTTCCACATTTAGTTAACTGCCAAGACTGCTGATTTTTTTCCTTTATTTCAAGAACTATTTATGAAAACCTTCTGTAGATCTAGTATAGTTCTTGTCTCCATGGGATTTAAAGATAAATAAGGCACATCTCCTGCCCTCAAGAAGTCTTCAGTCTGGTCTAGAAATAGAATCATAAAGATGACTTCAGCACTATACACTTCATGCTGTGATAAAATTATCTTGTAGGTGGAGAGAAAAGGCATTTAGCCCAACCTGGACATTCACAGAAGGCTGCCTTGGGGAAATGAGACCTGAGCTGGCATTTCAGGAATGAGTAAGCAGTATCGAGGAAGGGGGGATGGACACATGGCAAGCAGACTATTCTGAGAAGACCCAGGAAGACATGACTGAGTGGGATGGATTTGGATAGCTACAAGTGGTTCAATATCTGGGCTTAGGTTATAAGGTTGGGTGTTGTAAGAGGTAGGTTGGACAATTAAGCAGGGTCTAGGCCATGATAAAGCTTAGACGGCATGTAAAAAAGCTTAGAGTTCATCCTACAGAGTTTGGGAAGAGAGGCATGGTCAGATCTTATCTCTCTGGTATAAAGAATGGATTATTTTTTATTTCTGTTAAAACAGAGAACATTTTCTAGAACTTACTACATGCCAGATGCCATTCTAGGTGCTCATTTAGTTCTCCTAACAGGCATAGAAGATACAAATTACTGCTATTTACCATTTTATATATGAAGCAAGGAAGGCAGAGAGAAATGAAGAAATTTATCCCTGGACATAGAACTAAGAAATATGAAATCTCAGACAACTTGGCATCAAAATTCAAATGTTGAACCACTATATTATTTCACACAGCTGGATGTGGAGAGACCAAATAGAATGTGACTGCAAGCTGTTAGGTGAGCAGGTAGGAACAGTGTGAATGTCACAAGGGTTAGGATTAGGAAATGTTTACATGGTCAGATAAGGAGGATTTGAGGTTGATTGGATGAAGGAGGGCTCAGCAGAGAAAGGAATCAGACTTAATCTGAAAGTTTCTGGTTTGGCTGGCACTATAGATGGTGTCATAAGTGAGATGTGGACTCTAAGGGAAAGAGCAAGTTTATGAAGAAGACAATAAACTCCATGTGGAGTAAGTTGAGTAGAAGAAGCCAGATGACAGCAGGTTGAGAACTGACTTAGAGCCCAGAAGGTAGAGATAGCAATCTCCCCTTATCAGCATATTACTTCAGGTACTCTTATATTGTACTAGAACTGCAGGGCAGTAGCCTGCTAACAGACTCACCTAATCACTGCTTCACTCTACCCCAACAAATTCTACACTCTATGTTGAAATAATCTTCAGAATGTGCATTCTGATTACATCTTTCTCTACTTCACACCTTGCCAAGGCTCTCTCCACTACTCACCCAGTATCTTTTTTCTCCCCAATCTAGCTACAGAGTCACCTCAAAATCAACCTGCACCTACATTTCTAGTCTTTTTCTCCCTCCACTGCTCCATGCAAAGCCCATATTCTGGCTTCACATTCCCGGACATTCCTTGTCTTTCTAAGGTTTTGTGTCTTTGTACAAGTCACCTTCTGCTTCCAGTGTCTAATTAATAATTGCCTTAAGACTCAGAAAAAAAACACCCTTCTTCCATAAACCTGTTCTAATTACATCAGCCAGAAGTGGCCTTTCCTGTCTCTCAACCCCGATTATAGTATGAAGTTGACACCTCACCTTGCACAGGTTCATGCACAATGGTTACTTTACCTGAGGGATTCATTTCCTATTACAACACTAAAGCACTCTGTGCCCATTTCATTTTCTCCATATATACAAATATGTACTAAATGAATAATCAAGATTCAAGATCAAGGTAAAACAAATCATGTCTTTGGATGCACTAAACTTAAAAACAGCTTGCACCTTGGGGGTTTACAAATGACCATCTTTTCTCTAGTCAATCTTATTGAAAGATACATCAGTTGACCCTGCTTATGTCTTTATCTCAAGCATGGTATGGAAAGGAATGGGGGAAAAGAGGGAAGCATGCCTCTTGAGCATATTCTCCAAAAGTTCCATTAAATTTTAAAAGCATTATGTTAGCACCATGGTTGGTCAATCTATGAAGAAAAGATGTTAGAGAAGGCAACATGATAGCAAACGTAAGCAGAGGTAAGGAGTAAGTGAAGGAGCATTGACTTCCACCCAACTTTTCCAGTTCAGATGTTTGTAACCACATCAACCCCAACTTCCTGCCTTTCTACAAATCACATAACACATTTTAGTAGTACCAGTCACCAGTCACTGGAAGCCAAGATGCACAGTGCTTGAAATGTTGCATGTATAGTTATTGTGAGTGTTTTCAAACATAGATGCACAGGCTCCCAGGACTAGAGCACTAGAGATCTCTCTCTGGGCTGCGAGTTCCCCATAAGAGCCAGAGAAGGAAGACTTAGAGGAGGTGTTTTAGGGACATTTGCTCTATGATTCACAGTCACCCCTAAAATCCCAGCCATGTTCCTCAAGATCAGAATCTTCTATGAGAAGGAAATAATATTCTTAGTGAGATAACAATATTTAAATTAAATATTGTTAAAGAAACTGTTAGGCAGATGAAGGATGAATGAAATCTGTTTTTGTTTTTTTTTAAAGTAATGCATTATCGGGGTGCCTGAGTGGCTCAGTTGCTTAAGCGACTGCCTTCGGCTCAGGTCATGATCCTGGAGACCCAGGATCGAGCCCCACATCGGGCTTCCTGCTCAGCGGGAAGCCTGCTTCTCCCTCTCTCACTCCCCCTGCTTGTGTTCCCTCTCTCACTGCTGTATTTCTCTCTGTCAAATAAATAAATAAAATCTTTAAAAAAATTTAAAGTAATGCATTATCAATTTTTATTCTGGGCCATTCCTGGGGAAGGGGTGTGTGTGTGTATGTGTGTGTGTGTGTGTGTGTGTGTGTGTGTGTGTGAGTTCAGTTCCAGTTTTTTACACAGCCATGAATACTTTGTCTATAGCAATGCTAAAGCCATTCCCTTTCCACATCTGTATTTAAATGAGGCACTAGCTAAAACCAGATATCATTATCCTAAGCCTCAGCTCACACTTAATGAAAGAGCCAGTATGAATTATTCACTGAATGTCATACTTCAGGTTTTAAATTCAATATATTGTGATACATATGCTACATAATTTAAGAGATGGACGGATCACAATATGGCACCTGCCCATGCTTCTCCATTCGGTCATTTCTGCTGCCTGGGTTCAAGTCTCCCTTACATCAATAATTTAGCAGAGTCTCTCCAATTCTCTCCCTAAAAATAAGCCAGTATCCAAAAACCTACAAGGGGAAGTGATCCATTTAACTTGGGACAAATCTCATATGCTGAATGATTTAACAGTCTAATTCCAAGCTTGAATAAGCCCCTGAAATGTTGTGAACAGAGGGATCGAATGTGAGAACAGAAAGTTTCCCCAACTAGCTTTACTTTCTGTCTTTTGCTGTCTTTGGGTCACTGCTCTTGGTGTGTTAGATTTTCTCAATTGCACTTAACCCCCAGTCTGTTCCCCTTCTGTGGGCCAGAATCCATCCTGCCTGTCTTGCCTGCTACTTTGCTTTTTTCTTTTTCCTCTGTTTTCTTTCCCATTAGTAATTATTTATTAGTCTCTGAGGTGCAGCCCAGGATTTTTCACGGCATTTTCCCACTTCCTCCAGCCCATGTGGTCACTGCTGAATGTTCAGAGGGGAGAGTAGGCTTTGACGTGTCCGTTATGTAGATCTGGAGCAGTACACTGGAAAAGCTATACAATTACCGGTTCCCTGGCATCGTTTCTTCTTGGCTCTCTGGCCAGGAGGGACTGACTGGCTGAGGAGGAAGTGTGGTTCGATGCTTAGAACACACAGTGGTGGGGAAGTCTGAGCCCTGGCTCTGTCTCCTGGCTCTTCCACCAATACTGGTCTGAGAGCAATGCACCCCTTAGGAAATTCTTTTTGTTGTTCTCTCTCTCTCTGCCACCCTTCCACCCCCACTGAAGTCAAGGAAAGAAACCTATTAGTCACTGATCCTCTTTCTCCTCACATACATGAATGTAAGACAGGAACTGATTCATTGAGCCTACAAGGAATTAAAACTGATATATATATATATATATATATATATATATAGTTACTTAAATTTTTTTCCCAGTTTTCCAAAATTCATTCCCCATTCCCCACACCCAGTGCTCCACACAATAGGTGCCCTCAGTACCCACCACCAGGCTCTTCCATCCCCTCACCCCCCTCCCTCCAAGTCCCTCAGTTTGTTTCTGTGTCCAAAGTCTCTCTTGTTTCGTTTCTCTCCCTGGATTACCCTGCTTCGCATTTACTTTCCTTCTCCTACTGTCCTCTAGGTTACCCCTTATGCACTGCAAGTAAGTGAAACCATGTGATACTTGACTTTCTCTATTTGGCTTATTTCACTCAGCATAATCTCTTCCAGTCCAGTCCATATTGCTACAAAAGTTGGATATTCATCCTTTCTGATGGAGGCATAGTATTCCATTGTATATATGTACCACATCTTCTTTATCCATTCATCTGTTGATGGGAACCTTGGCTCTTTCCACAGTTTGGCGATTGTGGCCATTGCTGCTATGAACATTGGGGTGCATATGGCCATTCTTTTCACTACATCTGTATCTCTGGGGTAAATGCCCAGTAGTGCAATTGCAGGGTCATAGGGTAGCTCTAGTTTTAACTTTTTAAGGAATCTCCACACTGTTTTCCAAAGCGGCTGCACCAGCTTACATTCCCACCAACAGTGTAAGAGGGTTCCCCTTTCTCCACAGCCTCTCCAACACTTGTTGTTTCCTGACTTGTTAATTTTGGCCATTCTGACTGGTGTAAGGTGGTATCTCAGTGTGGTTTTGATTTGAATTTCCCTGATAGCTAGTGACGCTGAACATTTTTTCATGTGTCTGTTAGCCATTTGTATATCTTCTATGGAAAAGTGCCTCTTCAAGTCTCTTGCCCATTTTTTGATGTGTTCATCTTCTTTTTGGATGTTGAGTTTGAGTAATTCTTTATAGATCTTGGATACTAGCCCTTTGTCTGTAGTGTCATTTGCAAATATCTTCTCCCATTCTGTGGGTTTCCTCTTTGTTTTGTTGACTGTTTCCTTTGCTGTACAGAGCTTTTTATTTTGATGAAGTCCCAGAAGTTCATTTTCACTTTTGTCTCCTTTGCCTTTGGAGATGTGTCTTCAAAGAAGTTGCTGTGGCCGATGTCAAAGAGGTTACTGCCTATGTTCTTTTCCAGGATTTTGATGGATTCCTGCCTCACGTTGAGGTCTTTCATCCATTTCGAGTTTGCCTTTGTGTGTGGTGTAAGAGAATGGTCTAGTTTCATTCTTCTATACGTAGCTGTCCAATTTTCCCAGCACCATTTATTGAAGAGACTGTCT
>PITA01023395.1:0-28246 GCA_004023965.1 Spilogale gracilis
TCCTCCCCCACCATGATTTATGTACATATTTTTTAAAATAGAAAATACAAGTAAAGCAAAAGAAAACTGAACCATAGTTTTATGACCCAGAGATTTAAACACTGTTAACATTTTGGTTTATATCCATATTCACTTTAAATTCTATTTATTTATTCAGACAGAATTTTCTCCCAGGCTTCATTAAGTTATAATTGACAAAGAAATGTATATTATTAAAAGATACGGCCTGATAAGTTGATAATATATTTACATTGTGAAATAATTGCCACAAACTTAACATATCTACCACTTCAGTTACCTTTTCTTTCTCTCTTAATTTCTTTTTCTTTCTTTCCTTTTCTTTCCCTCCCTTCCATCCTTCCTTCCTTCTTCCCTCCCTTTCTTCCTCCCTTCTTCCCTCACTGCCTCCCTCCCTTCCTTCCTTCCTCCATTCTTCCCCTCCATCCTTTCTTTCCAGTCCTGCCTTCTTTCCGTGACCTTACCTTATATTTTGACTCTTTAAAAATTGTTCTCAGTTTTTTCTTTGTCCTGAATGTTCTACCTTAGTTATTCCAGAAGCAGATCCCTGTCTTCCTATAGGTCATTTTCATAGGTGCTCAAATGTCTTAGGTGCACCTCAGCTCACAGTGGCCAGATCCCGGTTGTGTGGGGCAACTACATCCCTGTGGACTGGCTCTTCCCAGCCTGCCAGAGCCCCACTGTCTCTTTTATTTAGTCACCCTGTCACTCCTGCTGAAAGTCCCCAGCACTTTTGACTGCATGTCTAATTTTGTGTTCAAATAATATTCATGAGAGCACACCCCGAACATCTAACTTTACTCTTTTAGGCATTTCTAATCCTTCCTGCTCTTACCTTCCTCCATCATCACGGGGATTCCCAAACTAATATAGACAAAGTGCTGATAGGGCTCCCTGGTACTCCCTCATGAAAGGCAAAGGGCACCCGACTTAGGAAGTTGTGTTAGCCTTAAAAGTGAACATAGAGATATTTGCATAAATTCAAAAGGTTAAGCATAGGAAAATATTGATGGATCAATACAATACTGGTTTATCTTTGTGATATGCATAATACTCACTGAGAAAGGCCACTGGTTAAATATATTAGAGAGTCTGTAAACTAAATTGTCAGTCTTGCTGAACAGAGTCCATGAGTAAATCAGAACTAGACAGTGTGTTTCATGGTTAATTCTTAATTAAAAAAAAAAAAAATCAGAGTTCATTCCATCTCTGCACCATGCTACCTGAAAAGCCGAAAGTTTTCATCAGAGCAGATGTAGTTCGCAGACCCGTTTGGTTGTGGTTGTTCAGTCAATCCCAACATTTAGAGACCTAGGAATGGTGAGCATAAACATAATTCCATATTTTGTGGTCTCTTCTAACAATTTCCATAATGCTGCTGGAGATGGTCAGATTGAATTATGCTTATGAAGTCTATCCTTTTGTATACTAGTGAGCCCAATTCTGTGGTTTTAAATAATAGTTTTGTAAAAATTCACTTTTCATCACATCATGCCCCTGGCTGAAGCACTGTTATTTTTGTGCACATTCTCTGAGATTCCATGAAATAAAACATTTGGCAACTGTTATATTTTATCATCCCAAACATTTTAAAAGTGACATTCACTGATCTAGAGTTTACCAGTATAAGTGAGGCCAGAAAGAAAGTGTTTCATGCTATATTCACTCTGTACTTCTAGCATTTGCATAGGGCACACACAGAAGATATTCAATAATCCCATGATGAATGAGTGAATGAAAATAAATGAGCATATCAATTAAACATTGAGCAAGAAAGTATTTTATATATTTTTTGTATCTTTATCATAAAATAATTGTAGAACCCTGAAGTTATTGTAATACTACTAGGAAACTCACAATGGGGTATTTAAAATTTAAAAACTGAAAAAACGGAAGGAAAGGCATATGAAAGCATGCTTACCATCATTAGTCAGCAGGGTAACATTGATTAAAACTACAGTGTTATGGCACTATGCACTAAGAATGCTTAAACTTAAAAATATCAACAGCACCAAGCACTGGCAAGGATGGGAAGAAAACGGAACTCTTTTCTGTTGGTGTCTGGAATGTGAAATGTTAAGAACACTCTGGAAAACAGTTTCCAGTTTTTTATAAAATGAAGCTTATAATTATCATATAATCCCTCAGTTCTACTGTCGGGGATTTACCCAAGAGAAGTAAAGACATATATCTACATAATGTCTCTCTTCATTAAAAACACAAATAAGAAACAATTCATTGTTCAATCCAAATGAGGAGGTAAATGGATAAACAAATTATGATATGTCCATGTAAGGGAATATTACTCAGCCAGACAAGGTGAGGGGCGGGGTGAACTAAGTATGTGTAATGTGATTGGATCTCAAAAACATCACAAAAGAAAAAAGCCAAACTTGAAAGAGTTGGTACTAATTCTGTGTCTCTCAAACTCTAGACTAGGTAAACCTTGTCAGTAATGATGCAAAGGAGGTAAGTGGTTGTCTGGGGCCAGGAGTAGACAGAGACTTGACCATAAGAGAGCACAGGGAACTTTTGAGGTGATGACAAAGTTATAGATCTTGGTCGAGGTGGGAGTTACACAGATGTATGCCTTTGTTGAACTCTTTGAACTATCTGCTGAAAATTAATGATTTTATTATATATAACTTACACTTAAAGTTGATTACAAACTAAACAAAATTAAGAAAAATTTGAAAACCTGGTACCTGTTTTTATAAGAAATTTATTATGCTTATTAATTATCAATATTTTTTTAACCTGTGGAATCAGTTCTTCATCAAACCCTGCTACGTAGTTATTTGATATTGATAGTGATACTGCTCCTTCATACTCACCGAATAATAACTGTGTAGATAAAGTAAAAGAGAGATTATAGATTCACAAAGTGTTACCCAGGTTCCACTGTATTGATGATGTATTTGAGGCTTTATATGATACTAAGTGTAAGGCAGAAATTCTTCCAAAGGTCAAAATTACCATTGGGAAGAATGTTGTACTTTAAACCTTTACCTCTGCAAGTTACTTTTTTTTCTTTTTTTAATAATTTTTTTCAGCGTCTGAAGCTTGTTTTGTTATGTTACTCAAGTATAAAGCCATTGAATATCAATCGTTTATCACCTGAGAAAAAAAATAGAAAGTGATCCAAAAAAACAAAAACAAAAACAAACAAACAAACAAACAAAAACACCTCACCCTAGAAACTGTTTAAAGAAAGCCAAGTTCTGGGGCCCAGTGTGAACCCAACAGCCCCTCAGCTCTCTGCCTCAGCCACCCCCATGTGTACCGACAGCACAATTTAGTACTTGGCAGTGCTGAGAAAGAAAAGATTAAATTATGCCAAGAGTGCCCTCTTAAGGCAGAGAAACCTCTGCTCATTTTTGAAAGACTCATGAAAAGCAGTTGAAATAGTGTTTGCCTTTAAGACATTGTCTTCAAATTAACTGGCAAATTTACTTATCCAGAACAGAATGTCCCTGATCATGCCGAAATAGCCAAGATATCACAGTCATCGGGAGTCAGTTTCATAGGCTAATTGCTAGAATTTAGGGTAACCATTTGACTTACTACCCAAACCCAGGACACTTTATGAAAGGAAGTGCTATCAATAATTATGCTGGGACAGCAAGCGTAAACCAAAACTGTCCCAGGCAAACTGGGGTCATGGCCACCCTAGCAATACATAATATCTGAAGAATGCTTTTCGCACACACAGTGCCACCCAGGGCTAAACTGTAGGCAAATGCCCAAGGAATGTGTAGGGAACACAAATGAAAATGTCTTCAATGCAATATCATTCACTTTCACCCGAGTTTTGTTTTTTAACCAAAGACAAGACAGAATATGGTTTTTGATAACATTTACTCCAACATAGCATAAAAGACAAGCACTCTTTCAGCCTACTACAATTTCTTTTTTAATTTTAGGAAATTTATTCTTTATTCTCCCTAGCTTTATTCTACCTAGAGGGTCATTCTGTGTCTCAGCTCCAAGCCTCCCCACCCCAATACGCACCTAAAAGCACCGTAGGTTACATAGAGATTAGCCGATTTATTCTCAAAACTGCTGTCTTATCCTTTCTCCTTTCTCCTCTATCAGTTATTGGTTCTAGGTAATAACTGCTAGATTTTTTTTTTTAATGACTAAGGATTAAGTGTTCCTAGTCCTTGTTGGAAGATTTTAGATTACTGAAAATTTGACAAAGAATTTCTAAAATAAGCACAAATGTTCCTTCAATGAAATGGGCCAATATGTATCAGTGAGCATTGGCTATTTGTCTGTTGCTTAATTATTAACACAGTGAACCAGATACCACTTTTTCTCCCAAGTGAATTGTTGACATTTAACTAATTTAGCTATGTTTACATCACCCCTCCTTTACACTCTTATTTCCCAGTTAAGTCGTTTTAAAACAAATAGCTACTAGAGACTAAAAAAAAAAAAAAAAATCCCTTCATACAAAACAAATAAAAGATGCTTGTAAATTGTTTACATTTATAGGATGCAATATATAAACAGAATTTTGAATGCATGAAGGAGGATATTTTGACTATAATAATTTTTAAAAATCACTTGCTTATGCTTAGAGTTGTGTTCGAACTAAAACAACCTTCTCCATCTGAGTGTGTCACTGACAGCTCTGAGTTGACTCCAGGATCATTAAAAAAGAAATGATCATGATACATGTAAACTCCTAAGGTACAAATTTTGGAATGGATTATGCCACAAATCAAATAAATTGGTCACTTCTCTCCTTTTTCTCTTGCCCTATATCCTCTGTTGTGTCATCATTCGAAAATGGATTTGCTTTCAAGAAAAACTTCTCTTATTATTACTGCTATTAATTAATATTAACACCATGCCCAGGGCTGTATTATATGCTTCATTTGCATTATAATCTTTAATCCTCAAGATCCATCCAATATAGACAGAAGAGCCCCGGGGGCACCCAAGGTGAGGCTGATTCCATAGTGTTTTTAGGATCCTGACAGCGGAAGTGTCCTCACGTGAAACGGAATTGGTGTACTTTTACAAGAAACAAAAGCTTTCTTATGAGAAAAATGAGCCGGAGGTACACTTACATCATGTGTTATGAGAATTTTTCAGAAACTTTCAGGAGAGGAAATGAGAGAAAGAGATAGGAAAGAGATGCTATTTTGTGTGTGGGAACATGACAGTCGAACCGAGATGAAATGAGCAGCGTGTGAACCAAATGAAACACCCAGAGTGCGTATCTTAGTCACGGGCAGCTTACCACCAGCTCTGAGCGGCAAGAAGAACTTGAACTGCCCCAGGGACAGAACTACGCTTTTACTCTCTACAGTCTCTACTAAATGATGGCAAAGAATTCCCTCTAAGAAATAGATCATGATATCCTCAAAGTTTTGGAATCAGATTTCTCCTAACGTCTGATCTAAGAAGGTTGAAACCACAGGGAAACTGAACACGGAAAGTCTGTTTGCAATCTCACTCATCAGAAGACACAAGCAGAGACTAAGGATGTAGGTCCTGCTGCTTCGCCATGTCCAGCTCCGAGAAGCCAGGTGGGAAGGACACGACGCGGGATCCTCAAATGGAATTAGTCAGTTGGAAGGAATTTTAGGGCTAAACAAGCCATATAAAAAATGCATCTTCTGAAACCATATTTTAATCTATTTCTTTCCCATATGTAAAACATATGAAATACAATTTCAGTACTAGACCTGTCAGTTAGACTCGATATGTGCAGATGGATCAGTCCAGTGAATGGGAAAAATAAGAAAATGTTTTTTATTTTCCATGATTTTCTGAATGCTTGTCATTAAGACGTGTATTTGTTTTGTATTCCCCCAATGTCTTTGAAATGGCATTTCTTGAAAGATAACTAATTTGAGACTTTCGGAAAAGGACAAACAAGCCGTCGATGACTGATTTGCCCATTAATGGCCTGCAGTGTCACGGAAAACAACTGAGAATCCAGGAAACTCATCTTTAATGGCATTAATGATGCCTTTTGAAGGCGCAGTCGCTACTGTAAAACCACAGCCAGTGGCTGAGTGCACTTATTTTTTTCTGCAGTATGAGCTATAAAAATGTTATAAGCCAAAATATTAATATAATAATAATAATAATAATAATAATAATAATAACAATACTTTTAAAAAGCCAGACACTCAAAATGAGCAAGCTGTTTTTGCTAAGTTACCATACAGGTCACCACTGGAAAAGATACATGTAGAATTCTACGTCAAAGACCTTCTCTTCTTTCTTTTTTTTAAAGATTTTATTTACTGACAGAAAGCGACACAGTGAGAGTGGGAACACAAGCAGGGGGAGTGGGAGAGGGAGAAGCAGGCTTCCTGCTGAGCCGGGACTTGATCCCAGGACCCTGGGATCATGACCTGAGCTGAAGGCAGACCTTTAACGACTGAGCCACCCAGGCTCCCCAAGACCTTATTTGCTTTCTTTTCCTTTTCCTTCTAGTGAGATGGAAGAAACAAGGGATTTTTGTATTATTTTTGAAAACCAATATGCAATTATTCACAGAAAAAAATATTTTAATCTTCCTTAATGAGTACTTTTAGAAATGAAAATTAAATTGTACTAGCCAAAATTTAATTGACATATAATATGGAAATTTCTTATATGATTCTTTTGATAGATTTCATCACTGGTGTCAATTCATGCTAATTGGCAAATAATATAGTAGAGTCAAATAATGTATTATCAGATTAGAGAGAAATGAACATTCTATGAACTTATTCTTCAAGAGTTCTAACCAAACAATTATTTTAAAAGAATTCTCCCCTCATGAATAGTGCTTAATATGTTCCTTGTGAGCAGAGAGAATATCTGAGAATTATCTGAGACCTAGACATCAGCAGTGTCTCGAATAATAACTTTCTCAAAAGAACACAATGTAAATATCCTTTTTCTTCTGTTTGGTTATTTTGAACAGCATGCATACTTCACATGAACTCTAGTGAAGTGTTTGATTAGTCAAAGAAAAAGCCAATATTTGAAAAGCTGTTATTCACAATGGAACTAAAGTAGACAGAAGACAAAATTGTGATGGAGTTAACATGGTAGAGAGGGACACTGCTATTCAAAGGATAGGCAAGTTAAAGTATACCTTGGGATTAAAGACAAAGTGGTAATTATCACTATTCATGTTTCTAGATGAAGAACCTATGTTGTTTTTTGCCTCACAGAATACTCATAAAGAACATTGTTTGGCTTGCATTAACATGTTGTTTACATAGTCTGGACATGGTAAGATTTAAGACACATATAAGAAATGCTTAGATATAAAAGATTTTACCAACACTGGGAAAGTATAGGTGATGCAATTTTCTAGATCAGTCCGCATGCCCAGGCTTTGGTTGAGGTCAAGGGATATGTTTCAGTGCACATCTGCTTCACATATGTGTGACCTATACTAAATAACTTTGATTTGCTAAGCTTTAATACTATGGAAAGCTGGAGAGTGGCTGGAAGCCTAGTAATGCACAGATATCACTCAGTCTTCAAAAAAAGTAAAGTTCTACCATATGATCCAGCAATCTGACTTTGGGGTACCCATCCAAAGGAACAAGAAGAAGAAGCTGGACTGTCTTCATCATCCTGAAATTCTGAATAATCTGAAGACAGAGACAGAGTATTCATCTTTGTTTCTCACTGAAGGTTTTGACTTTGGAAATCAAAGTAGAATATTTGCAAAATAGCAATTGGACACAAAAATAGAATGAAGTTACAGGGATGTTGGACTCCAATAACACAACCAAGAGCCCCTTGAAAGATGAAAAGAAATGCCATCAGAGGGAGACTTTCCAAACTGATCAAGATGGCTTTGTTTTGACATATGAGGAGTGGAAGAAAAAGGAATGGATAAAACCATAAACTTCTATGCTATAGATGAAAGCAGCAGTCACACAGAAAGAAAAACAATTGCGGAGGTAACACCCTGCTATTTCAAGAAGAAATAACTAGAAAAATGATTTAGAAGTAATCCTTGGGACTCAGATTTTTAAAAATGTAGAAAGCATGAGAAATAAAGAGGAAAATATTTTAAAACCTACGTATTACAGAAACAACTTTTAAAAAAAAAGAATTATTTATGTGACAAAGAGAAAGCAAGCACATGCACTTGGGCACACGTGAGATAGTGGGGGAGGGCCGGAGGGTGAGCAAACTCCCTGCTGAGCATGGAGCCCAAAGTAGGGCTTGATCCCAGGACCCAGAGAGCACAACCCGAGTCAAAACCAGGAGTCTGGTGCTCAACTGACTGAGCCACCCAGGCACCCCTGCATAAACAACTTTTGAAGCAGTGATAACAGAAATAAAAGCAACAATTATAATCTTTCTGATCTAACAAATCACCAGTTACCTTTTAAAATAACTTGTAAAGACCTAAATATATACTGAATATGTAAAAATTTTGAAAGGTGGGGAAAAAAAGTAAACTCCAAGGTCACCTTTCAGATAGGTGCACGCAGGCACACTTGCTCACACACTTGTACACACTAACGTACTAGAATCACATCACAGACATGAAGTCTTTCATCTTGCTCTTTTATTTACCAGTGTGGCAGTAACTTCTTTGTGCCACTAAACATTCTTCAGCAGCATATGTTTGTCTATAAATAAAATATTTTGACATAGAAATAGACCACAATATATTCAAATGTTATTTTTTGTATATTTAGAATTTTTCCACTTTTCATTTTTAGAAAGAAATTGCTTATATCCATATAAATAAACCTTTGAATTGTTCCCGTAAAATATATTCAGAAAAGTGGGAATGCTGGGGGAAAGGATATGGAAAATGTTTAGCATTTTAATGTTTTGTGATTATAATAGTAATATATGATACAGAGAATTTAGAAAATATACAAAGTTTTAGAGCAAAATTGTAAACTTCCCACTCTGCTTTTTATTGCCTCAAATGCATATTTTAATTCTGTAACTCAATTTTTAATTTCTTTGACATCCCTATTGATTTGACCCCACCACTGCTCCCTGTCTTTATTTTATCTCATTCTGTCCTCTCCCTTTATGACCATTTCTGGTTCACAGGGACTTGACCTCATGCCCCCTACCTCCTGTACTCTTTCAGGAGTGTTTCCTTTAGAAGAGGTTCTTTTTCTTTTATTCTGCAGCCTGTTTTCCTTTGGGCAGGAAGGAATGAGAACATAAATTCAGAGCTTGTCCTAGAACACAACTGTCTGATTTGAATCCCAGCTCTGGTGTTTCTGAGCAATGTGATCTTAGCCACATCACTTAAAATATCTCTGTACTTAACTGTAGAATGGACATAATACTCATAACTATCTACTAGGGTCTCTGAGGAGATGAAATGAGCTCGTACATATACGTCATTTAGGATATATTCAGGAAGTGTTCACTTTTATTGTGGATCTGTATTGTCCTTTTTTTCTGTTTTTCCTTGAAAGGGGGAAATATGAAAGATTTAATGACTATCTGTGGGTGTGTGTATGTGAGTGTGTGTATGAGAGAGAGAGACACTATATATACCTGTTTTGGGGGGCATGGGTCAAATCCTCATTGAGGTCAGATTGATGGTCATAATTCCTAGCTCAGTCACCCACCATGGCTCTGGCACACCATGATGAACTCACTTGCTTCCTCTGTTATATGGCTAGGTCACAAGACGATCACAGGTGGTCTGTAGTACATGTTGCCATTCAAATGGCTTCCATCATTCCCTGCCTGGTAGTTTCATTCCAGAGCACCATGCCCCCCCCCCACTTCCTAACAGAATGAGAAGGAAAAATAAAGATGGAAGAGTGGGGGAATGGGTAAGATAAACAAGGATTCCAAAGAAACTAAAAAAATGTCACTATAGAACTAAAATATACATTCAAGAGGATGAAGAACAAGACTGGAACTGTGTACATTTTACTTTGTAGCTTTCTAAATTTTCCATCTTATTTTTATATCTCAGAACAGATCTAGAGATATAATAAAAGCAGAAAAGAGGCAATGAGATTTTGCGAAATGCCTTTTACAATAGTATCAAAAATATCAAGTAATTCTGCATAATCTAATGGATGTGTTAGTACTCCAGAGGAAACATTATAAAACTTAATGAGAGATACAAAAGAAAATCTAAATAAATGGAAAGATCTAACATGTTCATGAGTTGGAAGACTGAATATTTTAATGATATTACTCTTGCCAAATTGATCTGTAGAGCTAATGAAATTGCAATCTAAATTCCAACAGGCTTTTCTTCAGTAAAAATAGACAAGCTAATTCTAAAGTGTATATGGAGAAATATCTCCAAAGAAGACATCCAGATGGCCAACAGACACATGAAAAGATGCTCAGCATCACTCATCATCAGGGAAATGCAAATCAAAACCAGTCAGAACAGCTAATCTCAACAACACAAGAAACAACAAGTGTTGGTGAGGGTGTAGCGAAGAAGGAACACTTGTCTACTGTTGGTGGGAATGTAAACTGGTACAGCCACCGCAGAAAACAGTACGGAGGTTTCTCAAAAAATTAAAAATAGAACTACCATACAATCCAGTAGTCATGCTGCTGGGGATTTACCCAGTGAATACAAAAACACTAGTTCATAAGGACACATGCTCTTCTATGTTTATTGCAGCATTATCTATAATAGCCAAGATATGGAAGCAGCCCAATGTCCATTGATACATGAATGGATAAAGAAGCTGGGGTCTTATGTGTATATATATATATATGAATATATATATGAATACACATATATACATATACATATATATGAATATTATATATATTAGAATATTATATATATTGGAATATATATATACACACATATATATACACATACTGGAATATTCCATCATATATATACCTGATGGAATATTATTCAGCCATAAAAAAGAATGACACTTGCTAATTTCCACAACACAGATGGATCTAAAGAGTATAATGCTAAACAAAATAAGTCAGAGAAAGACAAATACCATATGATTTCATTCAAATTTATGAGACAAAACAAATGAACAAAGGGGAAAAAAAGAGAAAAAAAAAAAAGGAAAGAAAAGAAAAGACTATTAACTATGGTTACCAGAGGGGAAGTGGGGGGGAGGGTGGATGGGTGAGATAGGTGATGGGGATTAAAAGTACATTTATCTTGATGAGCACTGAGTAATATATAGAATTGTTGAATCACTGTAGGTACACCTGAAACTAATTTAATACTATATGTTAACTCTACTGAAATGCAAATAGAATATAATAAAAATAAGTACAAATTAAATTAAAAATAAAGTGTGTATGGAAAAGCAAAAGGCCAAGAGGAGCCAAAACATTCTGAAAGAAGAAAGAGGAAGGATCCACTCTACCATCTATAAAGACAAGTATAAAGAAAAGGTGGTAAGGAGAGTGTAATTTTGGCATAAAAATAAGCTGGTAAATCAATGGAATAGAATGGAGAATCCAAAAATCAAACTGCATTATGGTTGCTCCATCTGTAGCCAAAGAAGTGATAGAGTAGCTTCAATAAAGATACCATTTCAATGAATGGTGCTGGGATTATTAGGTACATATTTTAAAAAATGAAATCAGACTTGTATATCACACCATTACATAAAGAAGGCCTTAACAGTGAAAGGTGAAACTGTAAAGCTTTCAGAAGATGATATAGGAAAATACCTCAATAATCCTGGGATAGAACATATTTTTAACCAAAAAAAAGCACAAATCATAATGAAAAAAAAAATTCAAGAACTTCTGTGTACAGACAGATGCCATAAATAAAATGGAAAGGAAAGTCACAGAAATAAGGATATTAACATAGAATTATGACAGAGAGGACTCATATTCAGTTGTGAGCTGAATGAGGACTTGGTGATTGACTCAGGGATGACACCTCTAAGGCAGGGAGACCATAGTTAAAAGAACAGGGTGACTCATAAATACAGAAAACAAACTGGTGATTGCCAGGGGGAAGGGGAGTGGAGGGATGGGCAAAGTGGCTGAAGGAGCAGGAAATACAGGCTTCCAGTTATGGAATGACTAAGTCATAGGGATGGAATTACAGCATAGGGAATATAGGAAATGGTATTGTGATAGCATTGCATGGTGACAGATGGGAGCTGGACTTGTGGTGAGCACAGCATGACCTATAGAGTTGTTGAAACACTATGTTGCCCTCCTGAAACCAATGTTAACATCTATTTTAGTCAACTCTATTTTAGTAAAAAAATTTTAAAAAGGAATACAGCAATTGGGAAAGAAGTATAATCTGGCCTTTTGGGGGGAGGTACAAAAATTTCTTAGAAGACAAAATGATAGCAGACTTCTGGATAGATGCTCGTGGAGTTACAATTAAAATACTGTATTCTCTTAATGTTCTGCTTAAAATGAGACACAGAGCAATGAAGTACAATTAGCATTAAAAAGAGGTGCCTTTCTACTTTGTTAAGCCACTGAGTTTCCTTTATTCCTAGTTGGCGGCCACATGAAGGCCACACGACAGTACTTAAGAATTCTGTTCACTCTAATTTATATTGGGTATTACTGCTCCTTTTCAGTGATGTCAATGGTCTTCATTTTCCTTTGTGTCTTCATAGTTATTTTAGAGGGCATTTGAAATCATCAGGCCCAACCTGCAGGCCAGATGTCATCTTAACTCTTTTTTCGTATTCCTAAGGTCTTTTGTAATCTTCAGTATATGATTCCTTAGTGTCGGCATAGATTTGTGATTTAGGTGTATTTTGTACCATTCCTGTGTTCCTTAAAACTACAACAGTAGTTTACCGGGGTGAAATAAAGTCTTACGTAATATTTCTGTTGGGTGATTACAGTTTGTTCAGGTTATAGTCTAATTAGTCTACCATTCCCCCCTTGTGCTGAATTTCAGATTACTTCTATGGTACCATAATGACAAAATTTCAGTGAAAGAGAGCTCTTGGATGGAATTTACCAACTACTGGATTTTTAGATAAATTCTCAGGAGTGAGGTATCTAGGTCATTGTGGATACATCATGCTATACTTTTAAAATACCGTGTCACACTTTTACTGCTACCAACAATATTTGAAAGTACCAATGACCTTCAAATTTTAGAACCAGAGGAAAAATATGACCTGATGATTATGATTGGGGTTTAAGAGTATGAGATGCTGGTCCGAGTGTCCCTAATTGGATATGACTTTTCCTCAAAACAAGTTTTTCCTTTTGTCTTCTCTTTCTTGACTTGGAGCGTGGCACAGCGGCACACTTCAGACATCTGAATTGACTCCTACCTTAATCTAACTCCTCACATCTGATTCCACAAGCAATTCTATCAGCTTTGCTCCCAGAATTCTCTTAACATCATCCCCTTCACTTGTTCTCAGTGTTGCCTACCTCTCAATCGAACAGAGGCGACAGTAACCAGCCTGCCCTCCAGCATTTCAGGCGATTCTTTGTGCTGCTTCCATAGAGGTGTCCTACCTCACAGATACATTCCTGCCATTCCACAACGCTGAGCTCGCCCCTCACATATCAGCTAGAACCCTTATCACCTGTGGTCACGCAGGCTGATTAGCCATTCTCCTAAAATGCCTTTCTTACAGACTCCCCACCACCTTGTGATTATGTCCAACCCCTACCAGATTTTCAACATTTCTTAGGGAGAACTATGTTTTGATCTTAGATGAGTGCCCTCACCCCACTGCCACCACCACCCCTGTGCCTAGCACAAGACTAGGTGCATGTGGGAGATGCTTAGAAAGAAACTAAAATGCGGAGAACCAAATTGACTTGAACTCAGCTGCACTGATGAACAATTATTACTGAAAGCATAGTGAATGATCAGCAAGTAAAAATGAGGGAGATATCTGCTAGTGCAGAGAGGTCTCTTCATGACTTGAGCCCACCTGAGATTTTGTAGGAACACGTAGATAGTCATGTTCATTACAGATGCTGAAATACAAAACCAGAGCAATAGCTAACATGCTAGAAAAAATAATTGGAATTGAAGATAAATTTGTTAACCAGAGTCAGAAATACAGAGTGCAGAATAGCAGCAAATTCTGCTGTTTCTCTTTACTCCATTTGGAGAATGTGATTACCTTTCCACTCCTTCACTGCCATCCCAGAGGGTCAGGCCGTCATCTCTCACTTGGATGATGGTCATGGCCTTCTAACCGGCCCCTCTAAGCTCTTCTCAATACCCAGTCAGAATTCCATGCTTAAAACACAAGCCACACCCTGCCCCCCCTTTCAGTAGAAGCCCTCTCATGCCTTCCCACTATAGTCAGTAAAACCAAGTCTTTTTTGTGATCAATCAAGGTCTCCATATGTGATTCCCATAACCTCTTGAACCTCATCTCCTACTTCACTAATGGTCGTTCATTCTGTTCCAGTGGTATTTTCTGGTTTCCTGACCAGTCAACCATGCTCCTACCTCAGACCCTCTGATACTTGCTTTATCTTCTGCTTGGAATATTCTCCTCCCAGATGTATCCACATGGCTGCCAGCTAAACTTCCAGCTCTCCCACCTTAATATTTAATAACCGCCTTTCCTCCTTTACTTTGGTGCTTTAACTCTTAATAGGATCTAGCACATTATTTATATTTTATTCTTACTCATTGTGGCCACACAGTAAAGTATGAGCTCCATGTGGAAGTGGATTTGGGTCATTTTTTTTATTTACTAATAGCTTCCTAAACCTCAGGCAATGTCTGATGGATAGCAGATACTTAATTATGAACTCAGTTATGAATAAATAAGAAATTCCATGGAGAGAAATAATAATTTGCTTTTGGGTTCAATATATTACTTTTAAAATGGGGCAGGCATGACTGAACATGGTTTAAATTTTTAAAAACACAGCCTGGGAAAGTTAAAACAACAGAATTTCAAGATGGAAATTGTTATGGACTGAATGTTTGATGCCTCCCCAAACTCATATATCAACACCCAACCACCAATGTGACTACAATGGGAAGATAAGGCTTGTTTGGAGATAATTAAGTTTAAAAGAAGTATTAAGGGTAGGCCCATGATCCAACTGGATTAGTGTCCTTATAAGAAGAGACACGAGAGAGTCCACTTTCCCCTCTCTCCACCCTGTGAGGACACAGCAAGATAGCAGCCATTTGTTATCCAGAAAAAGTGCTCTCATCAGGAACCAAATCAACCAACACATTGTATCTTGGACTTCCCAGCCTCCAGAACCCTGAGAAATAGTTTAGGCCATCTGGTCTGTAGTATTATTTTATGGCAGCCCGAGTGGACTAAGATAGAAATGCACCTTTAAAAAGTCATCAAACTTAATTTCCTTGCTTGACAGATAAAGAAAATGAAAGCCAGAGAAGTTAGGTGACTTTCCAGAGGTCACAAAAATCAGTATATCACAGAATTAAACTCAGTATTCAGGTTGCAGCTCAGTGCTTTCTGCCCTTGCCATGCTGACTCATATACCAATCCATGTAATATATAATCAGTGTAGGGCACGGTTCTCAAACCTTATTCTCAAGGAACTCTGTTCTTCCAAAGACTATACCAGGAGTTTTGCCATTAAAAGTTAATGATGGTAATCTTTTCACAGTATCTTAAGGGGGTGAGCAGGTATTTAATTGATTTTTTCCCTCAAAATTTTATGTTTTGCCAATAAATTTCTTACCCCTATGAAAAGATATCAAAGGGGAAAAAAACAAATATTATGGGAAAAACTCTGAACTGTAATTCTCTAAAAATAATTCAGCCCTTGGGAGGTGTGGAAGGCAGAAAACATAATGGGCATATTTCCTACCAGCACAACTGATCCTGATTCAAAAGATAGAATGAATGTCATTCAAGATTTCACTCTATGCCAAAAGTGTCCCATGACTTCTCAGAGCCCAGCTTCCAAGTCACCTTGAGGAAACACTAACATAACAGCATCACGGGGCCACTCAGAAAGCTGTACCGGGCCAGGGCTTCATCGATAGAAGCGTTGTAATCAGAGCCCCCCGCCCCGTCCGTCTGTACACAGCACTTGGGGAACATATACAACGTATTGCACGTTGCCTCTTCCTTGGCCCCATGTTTGACATGTTACTGACCAGCATCCAGAGATAACAGCGAAGGACTGGAGGAGACGGTCAGTTTGGGAAGTGAAGATTTAGGGGAGCATGGGCCTGTTTTTGGACTTCCAAGGATCTGAAATCTAGATGCGCAAGTAGACTCAGCTGGCGGTGATTCATGTGCAGACCCACACTCTGTGCACAGACACTGCAGGAAAGTCAGCTTTTGACTCAGTATAGGAAAAACCAGAGTTGTCCCTAGAGAAGATGTCCCTTGTTAAAATAATTAAAATGTATTGGAAACTGCTGGAAATGTTCCTGACATCACCAGGGATGGTGCAGAAGAAATCTTGTTTAGGAAGTGATTTAAGACAGATGACCTCAGAAGGTCACTCCGGCGCGAAGATTCTGCCATTCTATGAATGCGTAGAACTGGATCCTTATTTATCATGGGGAATATGCTGCCATTAAGTGCAGACGCCTGGTTCTTTCTTGTCTTGTAGAACGGAAGAGGGTAGAGAGCAGAAAGGCCTTGGGTAACTGAAATGAATGGGGAGGGAAAAAAGAGCGAAGAGGAATTCTGTACTGTTCTTAGCATTACTATATAAGGATGATGTGTCACTTGTTGGCGTATATTAGAATACAGCACATCAAACCCACAAATCTGCCTCCTGTACTTTGGGAAATGTACAGAGGAAGAAAAGAGAAAAATTCACCTTTAGATTTGAGCAGTCCTCACATTTGGGAACACATAAACCCATGAATCTCTTTAAGGGCAGCATATTATTTAAAACACTGGAATGGAAATGTCTAAAGGAGAGAAAATAAGGCGCTCCTGTCCTTTCTTGGAAAATGAAAGATGGTCATTTAAAGAATACTTTAGAGTGACAAATGTTGGAAGGTGTACCATCATAAATTCCCAAAGAGGTCCCCCTCCCCCTACTCCCCCACTCCAACGGGAATGGCATCCCCAGGAATGGCCCAGAGCAAAGAGAACATGGGGACCTGCTTTCCAGAAACCTCTACCTCCAGGGTCAGCCGTGTGTCCCCTGCCTGGCATGGCCCTATGGGCAGCAGCCTGTGCACTGGGTCTCTTCTCTGTATCCTCTTTAGCCTACTTCAGTGAATTCCTTTTGTTTTCAAGGTGTTGGTAACCAACAATAGTAAAACTGAGTATGTAATCAACGCCATGGCATTAATGACTAATAGTGCTCTAATATATTTCCTTCACAGTTAACATTTGCCTGATAAGGGCTTTTATGGTGTAACCTAACATGGTAGGAATGTCTATAAACATATGCACATATAACTAATCTTTTTCTCATAGTGATAATACACATTGATGTTTTATTTCCTTCCTGCGGTTTTCCGTTAAGATATCACTTTGAGTCAGTGTTTTAAATAATACATCTTCATCCTGATGGAGCTTTCAAATATTTGTGGATCTGATCCCATCTCTATTATAGAACTTATTTATACTCATACATTTATCTTTCTCTTCCTACCTTAATCCCTTTGGTTTATTCTTCCTTTATTCCAATTTATTCTTTCAGAGATCTTTTGTCAGGAGATGAGGTAATTCAAAGAAATGTGGAGATAGTTGAACTTTCACAATGCTGTCACCTGAGTCATGCTTCAGCATAATGTCCCCATTCTGTCCCCAAACTCATCTACATATTTAGTTTTCAGAATTATGTTATTGACTTTTGCTTACTGTGCCACTGAGAAAATATATGCATTCCTTTCTCTGGTGCTCTCTAAACAGACACACTATAATATTTTTTTAATATGGTAGTCACAAGTCGGAATAAGGAGAAGACAGATGATTTGTGGGAGGAAGAAATGTTGAAACACAATTTACTTTGTTGTCATGCTACGTTCTTTATGTACTTGACACATTTGGGATGATTTGGAGTAAATATAATTAAAACCAAGGAACATATAAAAATGTTATCTTGATATTTATACTCGGGAGTAATTATTTGATATTAATATCATGCTAGGAAAGCTGGGACTGTTTTCTGTGGGACTGAAATGTGGGGACAAAGAGTGGTTATCAGCCCCCTGGTCATGGACAGGGTAGAGGTACCTTTAGTTTTAGCGGTCCACAGTGATGTGGGTGTCGTCCCGGTCTCCTAATGGGAGAGTTGGGCTTTGATTCGCATGTGTTCCCAAAAGGGATAAATATATCATGAAATTCAAGCGATGATTATTTTGTTGTCTTTTGCAACCCCCCCCATAAGAACTTCCTCAGTCAGATCAACAGGTGATCTGCCCCCACAGCACCATGTGTATGGAAAGGCGAAACCGTGGGTAGAAGATACAGTTCTACACAATCATTATAAAAACTTAGCTATGCCTCCCAAGCATTTTTTTGTTTCCTTTAACAATCTATTCTAAATCAGATATTCAATTAAATGTCTTAAAACTTCATCTATTTGTGGGTCTTGTGACCTTTTATAATCCAAACAGAAGCTGTTCACAAAAATAGCTTTAAAAAGGCTAGGAGAATTACCAAAATTATTCTTTTCCTGCTATGACATTAGCATGCAACCATTTTTTTCTTGTAAATAATGCATCCATTTCAAAGAGGATGCACCCTCCAGATAATAGTGAATAAAAAATTCAGTGAAAGAAAGTAAGCTTATGGCTGCTATAATTTTCCAGAACCATTATGTGTCCTGCCGCAGCTGGTTTTGTTGGTGTTACTAAGCACACCCTCCTGGGCCCATCCTTTTAGTGTTTATGACCATCAGAGAAGGATTGAATGAAGGGGTGAAGAGTGAAAGTAAATATAAGTATAAGATGCTGGTAAAACTTAATATCATGTGAATGTCACACATGGCTTAGACCAATGGGAATTTTCATGTTGGTTATATATGTTTATAAATTTAGATATACAAGTGAAGGAGAGACAAGGAGTAAGAGAAGAAAATCTGTATGAATGAATGAGTTTAAAAAAAAAAGTAACCCTTTACACTTTGTCTGATGGTTTGTAGTTTATGTTAGGATAATGTAGCTTCATTTCTCCAAGTGTTCTTTGATGGCAGTCCCCAAATGTAGAAAGACAGGTGCTTCTATATAACTATTAAATGATTGAAATGGGATTCCTAGCCCTGTTTCTGACCCCAAGGCCTCTATTTAAATTTTTACAGCATTGTTTGAAAATTCCACACTCAGGAAAGTTGATGTATTTAATTGAAAGTAACCTAGGAAGCTTTCGGCAGAGAAGTGAATGTTCTAGCAGAGTGATAGGTTTTGAAATATCTGTGAGACTCGCCTAAAAACTTTTTATCTCTTTGCAAGTCATCAGAAGTTCACCAAAAGTCTACCCTTTTCATCTGCTTTCCTTACATGGGAATTTTAAAAAGTGAACAGAAAAACACCACACTTGACTTGTGAGAAATAGTAGGGATCCATGAAAACATAATTTATTCCCCTGTAATGGTACAGAGCTCACTAATGCAATGTGAGACTACATAGGGCGATTTTGGTGTGGTGGTTTTCCTATTTCCTTATGCCACAAAATCCTTTTTCCACATACCTTGTGTACCTCTTACAAATGATTTTCAAGGGGTCTTTTGGCATGTGCAATTATTCATCATCAAATATTTGTAAATGGAAGTGCTGGGGATGAGACAGAATATAGACAGCTAATCTTAAAGCTGCTCTGAATGACAGGCACAGAAGCAACATGGACATTTCTAAAGGAGCAGAACGTTAGTCTGCAAAATTGCCTGTCCTAGCTTGATATAGGTCTTCACTGCTCAGGCACGAAGATGAAAATCATTTGCAAGGCATCCTAATAGAATCAGCAGCAGCTGCTCCACTGTATGGAATTATTAATATATGCACAGATACTTTAAAAAAACAGAAGTGATTTAAAGATTAGCATGTTCAGAAAAAAAGTTTCAAGGCTTCTATGAGAATATTTCTGAAGTCCGTGTTTAAAATTATACAGATTCGTGTCTAGCCGTTGAAATCCAAATACAGTTTACTTTGAAAATAGAGTTGCCTGGTCCTTAAGAGTAATTACTGGCTTTAGTTTGAATTATTGTATGGTATCCAGGAAAAAAAAAATAAGATGCATGAAAATGCATTCATTTCTGCTGTCAGTGAGTGAATGATTCGGGTTGAGTGTACATCACATGTCTAGGACAACACCTGTCCAAGCTTCTTGCAGGTGTCTGTATAATGCTTGCTGTGCTATCCTAGCAAACTGAGAGGGTTCCTAAGTCTAACAGAGTAAGTATACAAGTGGGATCTGCTGGATAATAAGGCTTTGGGACATGTCTCTCTGGGTGTATGTTTTTGTTTTTGAATGTGAAAGACTCAGTCTAGGAGAAGGAATACCATCTAATGAGTATATATCATTTTCTTACTGTGAAAGGAGGTAATATTTACTCCAGCTTTAAAATGAAGGAACAGAGGTCCATGGTAGTCCTGTGTTCCCACCATGGATAGCACTTACCAGGCAAACTGTCCCTATAGCTCTCCCGATGGTGACACAATGTTCTGTACAGCAGGAGTCCTGAGCTTCAGTGACAGAAGTTGCTAAGTCTTTTTTCTAAGTTGCTAACAAAAGTGAAAATAATGAAAAATGCATATTTTTATATTCCTATGTGACAGTGCTCATATTTTCTTTCTTTGACTCATTTTTCAAGTGTTAGGGGAGCTCCTTAGGTTGTCCTCATAAATGCTGAAATTCGGTTTACCTAATGAAATCAAGTTCTTCCTGGTAGACTTGTTAACAAAAGAAACCTGGACACTTAGGGACAGATCTGGACTCATCTCAGATCTGTCACTTTTGCCTGTGGTGATAGAGGTCAAGTTACCGAACTTCTCTGGGGCTCTGTTTCTTCATCCTTAAGAGGAAGAGATTGGACCTCCAGCTCCTTGAGAGGCAGTGGATGTGGCCCAGATACAGGTAGTCTTGAGGGGGTTTGGGTGAACCCCAGGGAGGGTGATTCTTTGGAGAAAATGAAGTTATTTGTCTCTGCACTGCCCCGTGATGGCTGTACCCTAAAGAAGGAGTGGAGGGGCCCCGTAAGTGTCTCCTGTCCCATCCTTTATGAATGGCTTACAAGGAAAGGAACTCCCAGAATAATGGCCCATCTGCATATTCCTCAAAATCAGACCATATTTGAGATGAAATCACAAGGAAAAGAAGATCCTTAGAATCTTTGGAATCCATGCAGCCTTGTATGCACCTGAAAGAATCTCCATCAAGTCTGGATGACTGTGACTCACAATCCCTAACGGGGCCCAGCAGGTTGATTCTTTATCAGTATATGTCCAGCGTCTTAGGGGAAGAGAAGGGACATTTGTCTCCCCATGGCAGGGAATTTGAAATGAAAATAGAAAATTTGAAAATAAATAGAGTTTGGATTCAGTGAGGTCTGATGTCTTTTCTAGGTTCAAGTATTTTTGCAAGAATAAGAAGAAGCAAAGCAAAACAGGAGTCTCTGTTGATTATTTCGCAGTGTGTACAAGTATCCAATTATGTTGTGTGCCTAGAACTAAATAAATACACTAAAAATAATTTTAAAATAAATTAAATTAAAGACTCTCTAACCCAAAATTTGGCAAGTATCTCTTACAGCCAAGTCATTGTATGTATACTTTGCCTGTTTATGTCACGTCCTCTTTGAATCCCAACCACTGCCCCACCCAGCCACGTTCTCCTCTGCCCTGCTGGGGTAGTGGCTAGTCCCCCACATGTATGTGGTAGCTTCCAATCTTTAGGATGTAATCAAGAAAATAATACATTATGTTGGAAATTGGTGCTAAAGTTAAATTATGTCATATTATTATTTTGGGGGGCAAGTTGGGATTGTGGGACCTTGTAATTTGAAACAACATCTTCTTTATCTCTAAATAGTCAGGATATGTTCACTGCCAGCTGCATTAACAGCCACCCCAATATTTGCCAGATAAATACATGAAGCAAGAATTTGTCAGAAGAAAGTACTTAGTTTTTATCTCAGGTGTCCTTAGGCTTTAATGGAGAAAAGAATGTGTAATGTTATCAGTTACGACTGACATCTAAAGTAGGTCAAGTTGGAACTTGTGGGACCATGTAATTAGCAGTGAGTTCAGGAAACTGTACTTTAACTCCTTTTCCTTCAAAGTATAGGTCTTTCAGAGAGTTTAGTTGTTGCTGTTTTTTGTTTGGTTTGCTTGCTGGATATGAATGTGCAGGTGTATTTTACGATTTTCATTGAAGAATACTTTTTTTGTAGAAATTTAAAAGGTTTACCATGACCTGAGCCTCTGAGCAGTGTGGTTCCCTCCAAATGAAGGCTTAAGGTTCTGTCCAAATTTCCCCTTTCTACAAGGACACCATTCATATTAGATTAGAGCCCACCCTAATGACCTCCTCTTAACTAATGACATCTGCAATGAACCAAACTTAGAAATTATTTCCAAATAAGGTCAAATTCTGAGGTATTGAGAGTTAGGATTTTAACATGTGAATTTGTGGGTGAGGGGGTACAATCCAACCCATAACAGAGATCATTTACCACAATAAAACTAAGTAAAAAGAAAAAGTTGAGACACAAAGGGAAAACTGTATCCATGTTGCTCTATGAGCTGAAACAGTGATTGAAGGTTATCACTTCTGGGTGTATTGTCGGGAGAGGAAGACCTTTGACTTTGCATCTGAAGCACATGATTTAGTATCTGTACTGTGTGTGCAGTCATGTATCTCTTCCTCAAGGAGCTCAAATTTGGCCCTTGTATTTTAAGTGACCACATATGTCATTCATATATCGACCCACTGAGGCACAGATATTCATGGCAAACCTCCAGTCCTTGGCACTGTTCTGAGCACCTTAGATACTATCTGTAATTGAAAGAGACTCTGGCCTGGCCTGTGGAGCGTCTAGTCTAGGAGAGAGAGAGAAATTCATCAAGTAATCATGTCAGTCATTGTAAACCCCTACTTGGACAGCGATCTAAAAGGCACAAGGGGCTGCGGCTATGCTGAGCAGGTATAGAAGGGGAATCTAAGCTCATGGGTCTGCTAAAGGAGGAGGAGTCAATGAAACCCACCCCAAAGAGATAATGTTTGATTTGGGATCCAAAGGATCTAAAGCTGAGATCACAGTGAAGGTACATTTCATGGAAGAGGGAACAAATGCTCCATAGGCCCTGAGGCATAAGAGAGTGTGTGTGTTCAAGAAACATACAGAAAAACCAAACTTTACTGTGGACCAGAGCTGGCGTGAGTGGAGTGGGAAATGAATGAAAGAGGTCAGGGAGTCTTTTTTAAGAGCATGGGAATCCACTGGAGGGTTTCCAGCAGACATGTGGCACAATCCGATTTGCATGCTTTAAAAATGATGCCGACAGCAGTGTTGAGAAGGGATGAGAGGCAGGCTCGAGTGCTTAGCAGACTGTTGCAGAAGTCCAGATGAGAGGGGGCTGTGGCTTGTGCTGTAGTCGCGGTGACGGTTATTGATAGAGGCCTCCAGGAGCTGTTCGGGACGTGGAACGGGCAGGATATTGTGGCTGAGTGAGCATGGGGTTTAAGGATAAGAGAATCACCAAGGATGAGTCTTAATTCCTAGTTTAAGAATAGGAATGCTGACAAAAGATCAGGTTTGTGAGGGGAAACCATGATTCTGTATTTGAAAATGGTGAGTTGGACGTGGCTTTGAGATGCCACAGCGCAGAGAGCGTGGAGGCAATTGTGGCCTTCCATCTGGCGCTCAGAAGCAGGTCTTGGCCAGGTATACGCATTCTGGGCCCCTCTGTGTATCGTTGACAGAGCTCTGTGTGGGTGAGTTGTCACCAGGGAGAGGACATAGTATGAGAAGCATCCCTAAAAATCATCTTTGAGACTATCCAGCGTTTAGTTCCCAGGCAAAAGAGCATATTTCAATAGAAGGAGCCATAAAACAAAACTCAAGAGCCTGGGAACAAGTAGAGCCACGAGAAAATGGGGGTGCAGGACGAAGGAGCCTGGAGGTCTGTTACCTAGAGGTCAATGTGAGAGGTCAGATGGGATGAGAACTGAGAGGACCCAGCAAACTCATTGATGTGGAGTTACTGGTGCCCTAAATATTGCTACTTAGGTGGATAATAGGTGAGAAAACCAGAACAAAGTTGGGTAGAGAGGGACTGGGGAGCAGAAAATGGGTAAATCAGGTATAAGGTAAATGAACAGAGAAGACAGCAACTCAGAGGTCATGTAGGAGTTGGAGATGCTTGAATTTCCTATTTGGGGGAGATGGCGAGCATGCAACGACAGTGGGAGGCAGTAAGGATACGAGTGGACAGAAAAGATTAATGAAACAAGGTGGGATATCAGTGGAAACCATCTTGTTAGATGAATAGTGTGCAAAGTCTGGGATGAACAGGTCCAACGGAATCCAGAAAGGGGGGTGGGAGAGGTCAGGATGGAAGCAAGGAGAAAGCAGAGAGGGTGACGGGCTACATGGCATGAGCCTGACAAGAGTCGGAGTAAGGACATGGCCACAGAGGGTCAGGGCTCAGTGCCACCAATAAACGTGGCGGGGAGAAAGACAGCCACCTCTGGAGAAGGCTGGGGACAGCAGCAGGAGGGGCTTTCACGTCACATGTGAAGCGATGAAAACGGGACTGCAGAGCATGTGGGCATCCGCTGTGCTGCTGGCGGTGGGCTGCAGAACGTGTGTCTCTCAGCCCGGTGACAGCGGCAATGAGTCAGATGGCCACTCGCTGTGGCTTGGCTGATCCAGGCCATCCAGGGGCTGCCCACAGAAACGTCCAGAGGAGCAGAGGAAATTTCAGATACCAATGGAGGTGTGATTATGTACATACAGCTTTCATGGAGAAAGGCAGAGGGGGCTGACTGTCAAATCCAAATAGTAATGCTGCACAAATAATTTCAAAGTAGTTATTTTATACCAAATGGCTAAAATAACGTATTAATGGCTTGACTTATTCATTATTTGTAGCTGTTTTTATATTATGTAGCTATAACCTACAGCTGTACTTTAATAAAAAGCTACAATGTTTACCGATTTGAAGTAGTTATCAGAAATGAGAGTATAAGACACTAACTTTTGAAGGTGCTCAAGAAATAGCAGACTACACACACACACACACACACACACACACACACACACACACTGCAGAGAAAGCTAGTTACTAAGCTCCCATTAGTAAGACTTTTTTTTTTCATTTTATAATAAGTAATTAGCCGACCACATTAAGCAATAATGAGGGCTAGTAATCACTTTTTTTTTTATTAGAGAAATTAGACTGGACTCAATTTAAAATCCCAGTTAATGCATATGTTGTAACGAGTATGCAAAAGGTATAAGTTGCTTAAGTAAAAGGTGTAAGTTTGAGTACTCCTCCAATCAAAAATAATGATGCAAGATGGGCTGAAAGATAGAGTTACTTTTCTCAGCTTAGGGAGAACATTCTGTTTGTAAACCCTGAAGGGTTGAGTTGACATTGTAAACCACACTGAATTTTGTATGCTTGAGAGAATGTCTGAACAGGATGCATTTCATTTTTGGAATACTTTGCCACCAGGAGCAGTAAAAGAATGTTACATGTGCGGTATCTTGGGCCGCTTAAACTCTTCATTGTTGGGGCGCCTGGGTGGCTCAGTCGTTAAGCATGTGCCTTTGGCTCAGGTCATGATCCCGGAGACCCGGGATCGAGTCCCACATCGGGCTCCCTGCTCGGCGGGAAGCCTGCTTCTCCCTCACTCACTCCCCCTGCTTGTGTTCCCTCTCTCGCTGTGTTTCTCTGTCAGATAAATAAATAAAAATCTAAAAAAAAAAAAAAAAAAACCTCTTCATTGTTGCATATTTATGAAACCCACAACTAAGTGTAGAGTTTCAAACACCTACTGGAGTGGATTCCTTTCAACTGCACAATTTGATGAATCATGAACCGCTCTAGTTAATTTCTGCATTCTTCTGAAGAACTTAAGAAAAGCGGCAACCTTTCACAGCAAGTAAATTATCTGACTCCGCCTTTTAGGAAACTCGATAATTATAATATGGCCCTGTTAGGCCATGAGAAGTTTAAGGGTTGGTGCTTACTTCTTACTTTCCAGATTAGCTAACAAATGCATCATGAATCTGAGAGACTTGATTAAGACCCCATCCCCAGACCATGCTCCTTTGATGCTTATACTCTCTCCTAAAAGAGTCAGGATGTGAAGATCTTCAGTGAATTGCATTGTAGATGATCTCTTCATTTCCAGGGCTTTAAATACCATCTATATGCTAATGCCTTCCACATTTCAATCGCTCACACCATCCTCTTCCCTGAGCTTGAAACTTACATATCCAACTTGCTATTAACATCTCCCTTTAGATGATTCACACTCATCTCAGACTTGGCATGACCCAACTTGCCCCCCTCCCGCCTCGGCTATTGCTGTGAAAGGAGCCGCCATGCACCCATATACTGCTCCTGAAGACTCAGAAGCCTCTTCTTCCCTTCCTCTGTGCCCCCACGTCTCAGCAAGCCTCATGAATCATCCAGTAGGATGTATTTTAAAATGACAACTGAGATCCTGTCACCGTCATCCTTATGACCTATCCCAAATCTAACTTCTCACCAGATCCAGACCACAAGCAGCTCTCCCTTCCACTAGCCCAACTGTCCTTGGTGGGTCCTTCTCTGTCTACACTGGCCTTTCCACTGACTACACGGTAGGGTGTTTCATATCCTGAAATACACACTCGATCGCTCCTTGTGCAAATTCTCTGGCAGCTTCCCATCACCTTGGAATGAAACTTTGACTCCTCCAGGGGTCTCCAGGTCCCTGTACAGTCTCTCCACATATGACTTACTCTGTATTGCACGCTTCATCAGCCACGTGGGTGAATCTGCTTACACCTTCAAAATCCTTCCCTCTCTGCCTGGGGTGCCCTTCCCCCAAATCCTCAGTTGCCATGTGTCATCACCATTCAGTTTCCTGCTTGAGTGCCACCTGCTTGGGGAAGCCTCCCTCAACGACTCTATGTAAAATAGCTCATGTCCAGCCCTGGCACTCCATGCTACCCTCCTCTCTTGCCTTCTTCACGCTTTTCACTGTATGAGATCTTGTGATTCATTTCTTTTGTCTTTCCGCTACAACATGGGTGGGAGGTCTTTGATTTTGCTGGCAAGTAAATTAGTACCTGCCCATAAGAGTAGAGCTCGGTAAATAGTTGCTGAATGAAGGATATTCATATAATTCTTCCACTGTAATTTTAATTTTAAGCTCTAAACATTACCAGTTGAATTGTGTCCCGATACGAGAAAATCTGATTTCTTGTATTACCTCCCACTTTCTCCACTCTGTGCTCTTCCTCAGACTATACTGGTCACGTTATTATTTCTGCATGGTAGTAAACAGTAGCATGAACATTCTGTTCTAGAGCTTGAGTCTCAGAGTTGCACAAAGTGTTGCATTGCACGGATTCAATGTCTACCTCTGTTTCTTTGACCTTATCTTTTTCCAACTCTTGGTTGATTAAAGTTTATCATTTCATCATTTTTAAAAGAAATGCTCATGAGAATGAGTGTCCCAGAGGCATTGTTTGTTGGGAAATACGCACCGCTGCCTGTACAGTAGTTGTGTGGGTGTGACAATTAACCAGGCACACCTTCCCTTCAGAAGATTCTGCAGACATGATTCTGTTACCTCCTGGTGTAAAGTACTATGACTAAGAGAATCGAGGCCACCTTGACTTCCTTTTCTTTGTCTGGGCACCCACAGAATTCTTTGATATCATTTTCCAGTTATTGCACTACAATGCACTGTGTTTTTTTTTAATCAGTTCTGTATATATTCACTGGAAAGTTTTTGCTTTCTATAGATTTAATTCTCTATTTTATTTATTTTTTATTTTTTTTATTTATTTTTTTTTGTTTAGATTTTTTTTTTTTATTGTTACTAAATTTTTTTTTTCCAGTGTTTCAAGATTCATTCCCCATTCCCCACACCCAGTGCTCCCCGCTTTAGGTGTCCCCAGTACCCACCACCAGGCTCTCCCATCCCTCCACCCCCCTCCCTCCAAGTCCCTCAGTTGGTTTCCGTGTTCAAAATCTCTGTTGTTTCGTTTCCCTCCCTAGATTACCCTAGTTCCCATTTGCTTTCCTTCTGCCACTGTCCTCCAGTTTGCCCCTCATGCACCGCAAGTAAGTGAGACCATGCGATACTTGACTTTCTCTTCTTGGCTTATTTCACTCAGCATAATCTCTTCCAGTCCAGTCCATGTTGCTACAAAAGTTGGG
>PITA01023396.1:0-28254 GCA_004023965.1 Spilogale gracilis
GAAATTTCATTTATATATTTTTAATATTTTTTAAGCTTTTATTTCTTTGACAGAGAGAGAGTAAGAGAGCACAAGCAGGGGCCATGACAGAGAGAGAGGAGAGAGGGAGAAGCAAGCTCCCCACTGAGCAGGGAGCCTCATGTGGGACTCGATCCCAGGACCCTGAGGTCATGACCTGAGCCGAAGGCAGACACCCAGTAGACTAAGCCACCCAGATGCCCCTCATTTATATATATTTTAAGATTTTATTTATATAAATATATACATTTTAAAGATTTTATTTATTTATTTGACAGAGAGAAACACAGCTAGAGAGGGAACATAAGCAAGAGGAGTGAGAGAGGGAGAGAAGCAGGCTTCCCACTGAGCAGGGAGCCCAATGCGGGGCTCGACCCCAGAACTCTGGGATCATGACCTGAGCCAAAGGCAGACGCTTAACGACTGAGTCACCCAGACACCCCTCATTTATATATTTTTAAATAGGTAATATGCTCACAAGATATAAAATAGTGGTTGAAAAGCATAAAACTGAAAAGTTATATCCAGTTCCCCTCCTCAACATGAATACTGACTACTGTCTTGGGTATCCTAGAGATCATCCTAGCGTATAAAAGGAAACCCGTATTTTTTTCTTCTCGAAGCAAATGGAAACACACCAGACACCAGCTTTTCTCAACCTTGGCTGTACATTAAAATCATCTGGGGAAGCTGTTCGGAAAGCTTAAATCAGAATCTAGGGGAGGGACCCAGCTGTCAATATTTTTTAAATTCCCCCAGTGATTCTAATGTACATCCTGAGTCAAGAAGTAATGCATACACATTACTTGGCAGACTACTTCTTTTTTCCCTGACAAGAAGTCTTCAAGATCTTTTCACACCAATATGCAAGAATGCCCCCCTTACTTTAAACAGCTACAAAGCATTCCATTGGCTAGATGGAGTACAAAGACATTTATAAGTTTCAGGTGGTTTCCAATAATTCTCCCTTAAAAACAGTGCTGCAACAAATAACACCTTGCATCTGTTATTTTGCACCTCTACATATGTATTGTATATATTGCCAATAATGTTTGCCTTCTATGTGCAGGATAAAGTTCTCCAAGTGACATCGCTGAGTCAAAAAACAAGGACATTTGCAGCTTCATGGAATATTTGTGATTTTGCTACTCATGATGTTACTGAATACTTCATCCTAGATATTTGATAGGTGCTACTCACTGCCTTGTGAGGGTTAATTATTTAACCAGGTTCATCAAGAGCTTTCAAAGTGGAAAAACGTGATTGCATTTTAGAGCCCTATACGTGAGGGCAGGACTACTGTACTTGGGCTTAAATTTCAAAAAGTGAGTGGAGATTGGGGAAGCAGATCTTTTTCATAGTTAGGGTTACCAGTGTCTTTCCTGATGGGGATGGTTGGCTGCTCGGTTTCTTGTTCTTTCTTGCCATTAAAGAGTTTTGTTCTCAGAAAGGAAACAATATGTGCTCTTTGATGTGGCTCAGAAGAAAGAGGCCAACACCGCGCGTTTTAAAATGCTTTGTGGAAAAGCAACCAGAGCGGCTCTTCAGAAGAAAGACCTCACAGAACTACAGCTCAGACAAGAGAAGTTTTTAGAGTATTTGAATAAGTTCTGACTCTAGAGGAATCCTCTCATTTAAAAAAAAAAAAGCAAACAATGGAAGACGTAGGCACAGTTATTCTCTCTGTGATGGGAATAGCTTTCCAGGCCCCGTGATCCTTACTTTGAGGAGATACAGGAAGCTGAAGAAGGCAAATGAAGCCCTGAATCAGAAACACACTCCTGTGCAGAGGCATGTGTTCCTAGGAGCAAAGAACAGGCACCCTTCTGGAAATCTCCATGGTTTTATACCGTTGAAGCGTCTGCCCTGTAACATTAGTCTCTCCTGCTTCCTTTCTTAGCCTTCCCTTCTCTTCCTCCTCTGAAAGAGAGACAGACAGAGAGAGCCAGAGATAAACACAAAGAAAAAGACATGCAGAGACAGAGGGAAACAGAGAAAGATTTTTGCCTCGGTTAGGACATGTTTTTAAAATAAGTGTCAGGACAGTGCTGAAAGAAACAGACCATAATAAAGTAGGTCGTGTCAAACTGAGTTTTATGGCATTCCTATACTTCCTGAAGAATGTCAAGCATCATTAGTCTTTGAACAATCTATCAGTCAAAGTTCTTTGACAGAAAGCACAGAGAGACTCCTGGGTGACTCCATCTGTTGAGGTCTGCCTTCAGCTCAGGTTGTGATCCCAGGGTCCTAGGATGGAGCTCTGCATCAGCCTCCTTGCTCAGAAGGGAGCCTGCTTCTCCCTCTGCCTCCCACTCCCCCTGCTTGTGCTCTTTCTCTGACAAATAAATAAATAAAATTTTTAAAAATGAAAGGAAGGAAGGAAAGGAGGGAGGGAGGGAGAGAGAAAGAACGAATTAGAAATTGACTCAGGAACTGAAGGCCAGAAGGAAGAGGTTATCTGAATGATACTGAGTAGCTCAGAGTTGAAAGCAGGAACCTGGATCTTGCCATCAGATGAATTTTTCAGATTCCTAGAAACATAATCTAACTGCCTTGGCTTCATCACCTGCCCACCTCCTGCAGTCAGGGGCTGCTGGGTCTTGTACCAGGGAGGGGTAGAAAGTTGGGGGAATATTCGAGGAAGGCAGCAACCGCCAGCCCCCCAAACGCCCAGACTCTTATCCCCATGAATATTTGATCTGGGGGCAATGGCGATTCAACACTGAAATGCCATCCCAGCTCATGACTTGGCTCTTCCTGAAAATGTATAGAAGTCTGGTTAGGATCAGGACTGGACAAAATGTTTCCAAGAGTCCCTTGTGAGGCTGAGCACATACTGAACATGCCTCCGTCTCCTGGAACCACGCTGATCATTTTTTAAAAAGATACCACAGGGGCGCCTGGGTGGCTCAGTCCAACTCTTGATCTGAGCTTGTGTCTTGATCTCGGGGTCATGAGTTCAAGCTCCACATGGGACTCCACACTGGGTGTGGCACCTACTTAAAAAAATAAGAATAAAATAAAAAATGGGCGCCTCCAAAACAATGTGCCTATATCTGCATGCCCGTGCTCAGAGCAGCATCACAACAACCATAAGGTGGAGACAACCCAAGCTTCCCTGGAGGGATGAATGGGTAAACAAATGTGGCATCCACACATGATGGAATAGTATTCAGCCTTAAACAAGAAGGGAATTCTGACAGACGCTACAACATGGGGGAAACTTGAGGACCTTATGCTCAGTGAAATGAGCCACTTACAAAAGGGCAAATATTGCATGATTCCACTTACACAAAGTACCTAAAGTGGTCTCAGGTGGAATGGTGGTTGCTGGGGAGGAGGAAATATTGGTTAACAGGTCCAGATTTTCAGGTTTGCAAGACGAAAGGAGCTCTGTGTGGTTGTGCCTCCATGCAAATGCTTCCTGCGTGCTCCCTGCCGCTCTCTATGCACTGAAGGGTTAAAATAGTACATTTTATGTTATACATCGCTCACTACAATTGGAAGAAAGAAAGGAGCAGTGTCGGAAAGCCGAAATCCCGCAGCACAAGTAAGGAGTGTAGAAAGGGGGTGATTTAAAGTCCGCATTTTGAAGCAGGGCTCTCTTCCCCGTGGCTTTCAGCAAGGGTTACCTTGGCTGCTTCCAAGTGCTGTCCTTGATCATTCTGTAATTTACAGAATAAAAAATTCATGAGCTTTAAAGAAAGATTTCAAAGGCAGAAAAGGACTCCTTTTTTGTATACGTTACCAGTCTAGCTGGTAATCCGAACCCCCACATGGACACGGGATGCAGGTTCTTCGCACTGGATGGCTCTGCAGAACCCAGGAGAAAAAATTAAAGCTTTATGACCAAGAGCACTATTTCATCTCCTTTCTAAACTGAGTGCAGGGCAGGCCACCCATGCACGTCCGTGCAGAGAGAGCTAGACTCCCTATCAACTGAAGCAGCCATACGGCTCCTTCCTCTGCGTGGAAAAAAGCAAAAGAACAAAGGCACAAAAGACAACCAAATACAATTTAAATACACGACGACTGCTGGTTTTCATCTTAATAATTCACAATTGGTGAAATGGTGAGGTTATCAATAGGCTTTCATGTGTTTGGTTTCCAAATGTTATTTATTACCCTCCCCAGACCATGGCTTTCTGGTTTGTTCATTGACTTCCCCACTTAGTGCTCCTGCACAGAGGATCCCCTGGCCCCCAAATGCCTTCCCTGTTCTGAAAGTATTCACATCTATCAAGATCCTCTCAAAAGGCTTTCTATAAGAAGTCTTTCCTTTTTTTTTTTTTTTTAAAGATTTTTATTTATTTGACAGAGAGAAACATAGCCAGAGAGGGAACACAAGCAGGGGCAGTGAGAGAGGGAGAAGCAGGCTTCCCGCCGAGCAGGGAGCCCGATGTGGGGCTCGATCCCCGGTCTCCGGGATCATGACCTGAGCCGAAGGCAGTCGCCCAACCAACTGAGCCACCCAGGCGCCCCAGAAGTCTTTCCTTTAAAGTTGTCCTGGCCTTCTTCAGATCACTTCCTCCAGTGAATAGCTAGGACACTAATTACTTTTTTTTCCCCCATGGTGTATAGGGCTTTGGGCTGTCAAAGTATAATTTTCAAAAAGCTAAAAACGAGGTGCCTGGGTGGCTCAGTGGGTTAAGCCTCTGCCTTCGGCTCAGGTCATCATCTCAGGGTCCTGGGATCAACGCCCACATCAGGCTCTCTGCTCAGCAGGGAGCCTGCTTCCTCCTCTTTCTGTCTGCCTCTCTGCCTACTTGTGATCTCTCTCTGTGTGTGTCAAATAAATAAATAAATAAATAAAATCTTAAAAAAAAAAAAGCTAAAAACCTGACTCTCAGACAAATATAGAATGAACACATGCCAATTATTTATGTAGCTAATTCATGAGGGGGCTAGAAGGACGGTAAAGCTGGTTCAGTGGAGAATTTAATGAACAGATGTCCCTTCAGTCAGTCAGGAAAGGCATCCTAAAATAAGTTCTCTAAGCCACAGAAAAAAACTGGTTAATGGCTATGGGGCAAGAAAACTATAACGGATGGAGTAATCTTCCCTAGTCTTGGAAATCTACAAGTGAACACGGAACTTCGGAGAATGTGGCCATTAGTCATTAGTAAATGGCAAGACCAACAGAAATACATCTCCTAAAGAATTAAGTAAAATTGGGGAGAGTCTCGGGCTGGACAGTGCTCCTATATGATACTGAGAGGACAGGGAGCCATCCTCTGACCTTATGTCGAAGATGTTGACTACATTTTCCTGGCCGGGTCAATCACTCCATTTTATAAAAGAAGACAGAAGTTGGGAGAAATAAGCTAACTTGTCCAAGATCTTGGACATAGCACAGCACTTCTCCCAAAGCAGACCACTGATGATACACAAACTGCTCAGAAGCCTATAGCTAGTGGATCTTAGGTGCCATTAAGCAAAAGAGTTCTGTGAGTCCCTGCTTGATGTCATCAGTTGGATTGTAGCTTCGCTGACAGCAGGAGTTCAGCACTCACAGATTTACTCAGTAAGAACTCACTGAGCTCTGCCGACATTTGCGGCAGATTATATTTTCCAAAGACAGCCACACCTCCATATTTATCCTGTCTCCTATGCTCCTTGCACCAGAGGAAGCCAACTTTCCCACAACACCTCCTATCTGGCGGTAGCCCTGGCTTCTCTGACTGATGGCGTGCAGCAGCAGGGATGCCATGGGATTTTTGAGACTAGGTTGTAGAAAATCACAGTGTCCACCTGGCTCCTCCTCTGTCTCTCTATCCTTTTCCCTCTCAAGATGCTTGTCCTTTGAACCCAACCACCATTTTGTGAGGAAGCCCAGGCTACATTCAGAGACCAATGTGGGTATTCTGATGACCATCCCTTGTCGCCCACCCCCACACCCCACCAACAGCCAGCCTCCAGGGCGTGAACCCCCAGACATCAGAATGAACATGCCATCAGATGATTTCAGCCCACAGGCTTTCCAGTCTTACAGCTGCAGGACAGAGATCACTGATCCCTGCTGTGCCCTGTAGGAATTCCCGACCCACAGAAAGCAAGAGCGATAATAAATAACTTTTGTTTTAAGCTACTATATTTTGGAGTCATTTCTTTTTTTTTTTTAAACATTTTTATTTATTTATTTAACAGAGAGGGAGATCACAAGCAGGCAGAGAGGCAGGCAGAGAGAGAGGAGAAGGAAGCAGGCTCCCTGCGGAGCAGAGAGCCCGATGCGGGCCTCGATCCCAGACCCTGAGATCATGACCTGAGCCGAAGGCAGAGGCTTGAACCCACTGAACCACCCAGGCACCCAAGTATTCATAATTTTAATTTGTCATCAGTGGCTTCAGTGTAAATGTTGTAGAGTTCTTCCTATCTTCGCTGAGCCACAAATCCGCCCCTCATTCACTGAGAGCAGGGGCGCTGTGTTCTGTGGCTGGTGAGGGAACCTCCTAGCATCTCTGTGTCCATCAATCTTGGTGGTTCCTACTTGGATTTTTTTGTTTTTGTTTTTGTTCCCAGCATGGGGCTTGAACTCAGGACCCTAAGACCAAGACCTGAGCTGAGATCAAGAGTCGAGTGCTTAACTGATTGATGCACCCAGGCGCCCTGCTGGTTCCTACTTGTAATTGGATGTGCCTTTGCTGTTGGGAAGAGATACTCAGACCCCTGGGGGAAAAAAAAAAGCCAGTGCTTATCCTGGAGGTGGAGAGAAATTGGGCTCGTTTAAGGAAGTAATGATTCTTAGTGGGGAAAAAGAAACCAAAAATTCGGGCTAAGCTATACAGTAAAATTCACTGGAGTTTAGATTAGGTGTGACATGACCTTGTCCATCATGAGGTCTAGATGATGGTATTTCAGGGGAACCTGGCTGGCTCAGTCAGAAGAACATGTGACTCTTGATCTTGGGGTCATGAGTTCGAGATCCATGTTAGGTATAGAGATAAGTTAAATAAATTTTTAAAAAAGATATTTCAGGGGCGCCTGGGTGGCTCAGTTGGTTAAGCGCCTACCTTCAGCTCAGGTCATGATCCCGGAGATCCAGGATCGAGCCCCGCATCGGGCTTCCTGCTCTGCGGGAAGCCCTCTTCTCCCTCTCTCATTCCCCCTGCTTGTGTTCCCTCTCTGGCTGTGTTTCTCTCTGTTAAATAAGTAAATAAAATCTTTTAATAAAAAAAAAAAGATATTTCAGCAGTACTCCATCCAATGCATAAGTGCATTTAATGGGGGAATGTTTTTCTGGAATGAAGGTATGCATATTTGTAGCCTTCTGAAGTCTCGGGATGTATCCTCCTAAAATCTCAGCCATCAACTGTGCTTCATTGTATTTTCCAGTTCCTAGCGTAGAAGTTCCCAAGTTGTGAGGTATGAGATTCCTCAAGTTTCAGCCAAAGAACCTCAGTTCAGGAGGAAAATAAATTAAACAGACCTCTGATTACAGAAGTCATTAGTGCAGGCTGACTCAGAACGTTTGACCTCAAGGACACAGAAGCTGATTAAGTAGTTTTCCCAGGAAGAGGCTTCATTTAGATCAAGTACACTTCCAGGAATATTCTTTAAGAGCATGAGCACGGAAAAAAAAAAAAAAATGCATGAGCTCGATAAATTACTACAAAGCACATATTTCAAGATTCCTTGATTTATACAATTTTACTCCCACCCACTGGAGGCTGTATTTTAAAATGATAGTGAAACAACAACCACAAAAAAGGCAGCAAAATGTGGCCACTAAGAAGTCAGAGTCTGGTTTCTGTCATTCACTAGCACCGTACTTCCCCTGAGGCTCTTTTTCTCATCTGTAAAATGAGGACAATAATAATCTGCCTCCAGGGTTGTTCTGAGGATTAACTAGGAAAATGTATGAAAAATCCTTAGCACAGTGCCCATCACATAGTGAGATAATAAGAATGTTTTCATGACCATTTTCCGGTATCTTCCTTGGATTTCCTTCATCCATGTGCTCCTTGCCTGTCTCCCCCACCAGAATGTCAACTCCAGGCCAGCAAGAACCCATTTGGTTTCTGGGATTCTTCTGGGGCACATAACAGTGGCTCCCATGAGAACATGGTGAATAAATAAATGACTCATTGTTTTGACTTCTATATCACTGTATAAACAAACTGTTGGTAATCATAATACAAAAAATGATAACTGCTCAATTAATTAAACATGGAGGCCATTAGACTGAGCTGGCTCTCGTGTGTGGTGGCCCATAGAAGCAAACCAAAATTTAAGCCTGTAAGTGCCTCAGGCTACAAAATTGAAACCTAAGGACAAACAATCACAAATAGCCAACTAGGCTTTAAGCTGCAGCCAATCAATAATTTTTTAAATATTTATTTATTTATTTGAGAGGGAGAGAGTGAGTGAGAGAGAGCATAAGAGGGGAGAAGGTCAGAGGAAGAAGCAGACTCCTCGCAGAGCTGGGAGCCCGACGTGGGACTCGATCCTAGGACTTCAGGACCATGACCTGAGCTGAAGGCAGTGGCCCAACCAACTGAGCCACCCAGGCGCCCCTCTAGTCAATAATTTTTAACAATTTTTTTGTTGTTAATATCTTACTGTGCCTCACTTATACATTAAACTTTGTCATAGGTATGGATGTACAAGAAAAAAACCTTAGTATATGTGGTGCCTGGGTGGCTCAGTCATTAAGCATCTGCCTTCTGCTCAGGTCCTAATCCCGAGTCCTGGGATTGAGCCCATCATCAGGCTCCCTGCTCAGTGGGAAGCCTGCTTCTCCCTCTCTCACTCCCCTTGCTTGTGTTCCCTCTCTAGCTGGGTATGTCTCTGTCAAATAAAAAAATGAAATCTTAAAAAGCAAAAACAAAAAAAACTTAGTATACATAAGGTTGGGTACTATCTGCAGTTTCAGGAATCTACTGGGGGTCTTAGATAAGGCAGGGGGACTATTGCGTGTTTCCTGGCTTTTTTAGCAACTTCTTATTGATTGATTTGTGTAACTGCCCGAGTCTGGAGGATCTGAGGGGCACATTATAAGGCAGAGACTCCTAGTTTCCTGCAATATGTGTTTTTCTCATCTTTCCTAGTAATAAACGGATCGGAGGACAAGACCACCCATAACGATTACATTTACTGACCTCCCTAGCAGGCAGGTGAGGCCAGGCGACTAAGTTCTGGCCGATGGGAAGGACGGCTATGAAGCTCGTGCGGCTCGCCACCCTTCTCTTCTCTCTTCTTCATCACCCCTTTTGCATCCTGGTGTCGGGAATGCTGATACCGCCATGTTGGACCATAAGGATTGGTCCCTGAAGGCTTCTCGAAGCAGACTGCTTACTTCTTCAATTTGTCTCTCTCATTAAGCAACTGTTATTTGGGGTTTTCTGTCACTCACAGACAAGCTGATTCATTACTAATTCAGTGGCAAATGTTGTAAGTCAAGCACTGGAGGGGGTGGCATTTAGTGACAAAATTGATCACCACACAGCTTAGCTGGGATTGCATCCTATGGCCAACAGAAGCAGTAGTGATACGGGCTTGCTTTTTATAGGGCTTTATAATTTCAAATGCATTTTTGATCCTCATCATAAACTCCTAGGCCAGAGAAATAAAAGGACTTTGGGGGTAGCCTCTAAACTGAAAGTCATTGTTTCCTGGCCCCTAGGGCACACTTTTTCTGCCCTATCTCACCATCTGGTCTGACTCAACAACGCAATGGATGGCACATACGACTCTGAGATTTTACTTTCTAGTTTTTTAAAACTTCCCAAGTGGATTTCAATTATCTTTACAATGATTAAAGCCCAGTCTTTGAAGGTCTGAACTGTGTCCCCAACAAACTCATATGCTGGAGCCCTAACGCTCACTGTGGCTGTATTTGAAGAGGTAAAGTTAATGAGGCCTTACGGGAGAGGTCCTAATCCAATATGGCCGGTATTCTTATAAGAAGAGGAAGAGACCCCAGGGATACACACACACAGAGAAGAAAGGCCATGTGGAAACAACCATCTATAAAGTAAGGAAAGCGGCCTCGGCAGAAACCACACCTGTCAACCCTTTGATCTTGAGACTGTGAAAAAATAAATGCCTATTGCTTAAGTTGCTTAGTCTGCGTTATTTTGGCAGCCTTAGAAAACTGATACAAGTACCCAACGATTCTCCGTGTCTGAGAGAAGAAGGAGGTCCAAGTGTGCCAACTTCAAATCCGGAAATGGAGAATATCTATGACTCCCAGGTCCCAACTTATCCCCGGGACACAGACCTGCCCAGCCCATATCCCTGTCCTGTCATTTAGATCTTTGGTCATTTAGACCACTTAGATCTGACAGCCCCACTGTGAGCACACAGAGTAAATGCTTTACTATTTATCAGAGAAAAAAGTCTACATAATTGGTTGTTTTCAAAAGTGAAAGAAAATGTGGAATTGAATGGAAAACAAAAAGTGCATGAGGGAAACTACCATGAGATGTCACTTCGCCCCTACTGGGATGGCTACAATTTCTTTCTTTATTTCTTTCTTTTTAAAGATTTTATTTATTTATTTAATACAGAGAGAGACATCATGCGTAGGCAGAGAGGCAGGCAGAGAGAGAGGAGGAAGCAGGCTCCCTGCCCAGCAGAGAACCCGATGTGGGGCTCAATCCCAGGATCATGAGATCATGACCTGAGCTGAAGGCAGAGGCTTAACCCACTTAGCCACCCAGGTGCCCATCCTTTTTTTTTTTTTTTTTTTTAAGATATTATTTATGGGCCGCCTGGGTGGCTCAGTTGTTAAGCACCTGCCTTCATCTCAGGTCATGATTCCAGAGTCCCAGGATTGAGCCCCACCTCAGGCTCCCTGCTCGGCAGGAAGCATGCTTCTCCCTCTCTCTTCCCCCTGCTTGTGTTCCCTCTCTGGCTGTTTCTCTCTGTCAAATAAATAAATAAAATCTTAAAACACACACTCACACACACACACACACACAAAGTCTGAGTAGAAACTACAAAGGGTAATAAATTATTTTTTAAAAGATATTATTTATTTTTTTGACAGGGACAGACACAGCAAGAGAGGGAAACAAGGAGGGGAAGTAGGAGAGAGAGAATCAGGCTTCCCGCTGAGCAGGGAGCCTGATGCGGGGACTCTGGGATCCTGACCTGAGCAGAAGGCAGATGCTTAACGACTGAGTCACCCAGGAGCCCCAGCTACAATCTTAAAAATGGAACAGAATAAATATTGGTGAGAACATGGAGAAACCAGAACCTATCTGTACAGTGCAATGATTTATTCCTAAAAAGGAATGAAGCCCTGCAATGCAAGATAATACTACTTGAAAACATACACCAGATGAAAGAAGTCAGACACAAAAGGTCACCTAGTGTATGATCCCACATGTGTGTGATGTAGAACAGGTTACTGGACAGAGACAACAGCGGCTGGGTGCTTGCCTGGGAACGGATGGCTGGCAGGGCTGGGGAAAGGCAGTAAACTGCTCACTGGGTTCCAGCTCATCCTTTGGCATCATAAAAATGTTTAGGAACTTGAACCCGCCTGGGTGGTTTGGTCGATTACACGTCGGCCTTCTGTTCAGGTCATGATCCCAGGGGTGCTGGGATCGAGTCCCATGTCAGGCTCATGAGCAGACTCCCTCAGCAGGGAATCTGCTTCTCCCTCTGCCTGGGGCCCTCCTGCTTGTGCTCGCCCTCTCTGACAAATAAATAAATAAAATCTTTGCAATAAATAAGTAAGTGAAATGTTTAAGAACTTGGTAACGGCTGTGATTTCTCAACACTGTAATGTTTCAAATGCCACTAAATTAGTCACTTTAAAATGGTTAATTTTATTTTATGTATATTTTACCCCAATTTCTAAAAAACAAAAAAGGCACGGGGAAGTAGAAAGATTTACTATGAAGCTAAGGAACCTTAGGCTTCAGGGCCCTTGATTGCTTGAACCCTTCCGGGACCCTGAGAGGGATCCTAATAACATGTTCCCGTGGCTATCTATACCCATGATTTTCTTTCTTTCTTTCTTTCTTTCTTTCTTTCTTTCTTTCTTTCTTTCTTTCTTTCTTCCTTCCTTTCTCTCTTTCTTTCTCTCTTTCTTTCTCTCTTTCTTTCTCTCTCTCTTTCTTTCTTTCTTTTTTTAAAGATTTCATTTATTTATTTGACAGAGAGAAACACAGCAAGAGAGGGAACACAAGCAGGGGGAGTGAGAGAGGGAGAAGCAGGCTTCCGGCCGAGCAGGGAGCCCAATGTGGGGCTTGATCCCAGGACTCCGGGAACATGACCCAAGCCAAAGGCAGATGCTTAACAACTGAGCCACCCAGGCGCCCCTATACCCATGATTTTCTTAAAGAAGACCCCCTAATTGTTTAAGTTCCAGATCACACAGAACCTAGCTCTGCTCCAGAGAAAGACCTGAGCCCTATAAATGGCCGAGGGAGATAAGTCACGTTCACCTATGTCCACTCAACTCCCTCTGAAGGGCTCTGGGAGGAGGGGAGATGAGCATTTCTGAGCAAAAAGACTGACCCTTGTGGCCAAAGACTGTGAAAATAAACCCAAGTCCTGAGAAACATTTTTCCTTGGGAAGCATCAACTCAGCTCAGCAGGAAGCCTCCTAATTCCAGGACCAGCAAGCTAAGATGGGGTGACCAGTCGTCCCAGTTTGCTTGGGACTGAAGGGCCGGCCAGGATGCACAATTTTCAGTGCTACACGGCAAGTCCCAGGCAACCCAAGGTGGCGTGCTCACCCTCATGAAGGAGAGGCATCTGAACTCCTCAGGGGTAGACAGGATGGGAGCCACCATTCATTCCAGACAATGCAGATTTAGTGAGGGTCTTTAATGGGCCCAATGGTCTGCTGAGCACTGGTTCTTTAAAAGTGAATGAAAATACTGGATGATTCCACTTCCACGAGATATAGTAGTCAAATGCTTTATGAATGGTGGATGGTAGTTGCCATGGGCTGGGACAAAGGTGAAAGGGAAGTTGTTATTTAATAGATACAGGGTTTCAGTTCTTTTTTTTTTTTTTTTTTAAGATTTTATTTATTTGACAGAGAGAAACACAGCCAGAGAGGGAACACAAGCAGGGGGAGTGAGAGAGGGAGAAGCAGGCTTCCCGCTGAGCAGGGAGCCCGATGTGGGGCACGATCCCGGGTCTCCAGGATCATGACCCGAGCCGAAGGCAGTCGCCCAACCAACTGAGCCACCCAGGCACCCCAGGGTTTCAGTTCTACAAGCTGGAAAAGTCCTGGAGATCTGCTTCACAACAATATGAATATACTTAACACTACTGCACTGCACACTAAAACCATACACACTGCGATGGTCAATTTTATGGTATGTGTTTTTACCGTGATTAAAAAAAAAAAAATAGGAGATTGAGACCAAGACCTGGCTCTTTAGCTGGCGCCAGTTTCTTGGAGGGGAGACAGTGGCAAGTAAGTCAGGGCTGTTCACAAAGTACTTTGGCATGCACAATTACAGCTGATGCTCAGAACAATCGGTGACAGATGCTACCCAGCACATTTCACGGATGAAGGAAGAAACAGCCTGGATCTCGGGGCCCATGTCTGGTATGGCACTCTATGCTACCCGGAAGAGGACTGTGCCTTCTGTAATGTAGGTTATTTCCATCTGTCTCCTCCCAGGGACTTCGATGCAAGAGGGTTACCATGATTTCTGCAGGGCTCGCCGTCTTCAGAGGACCCCCAATTGGGCAGCAAGCTGGTATTTAAGGCACTGCTCCCTGCTGCTGGGGTGGTCCCGAGGGAGTTAACAGGCTCTAACAGCTGACCTCCTGGGCAGTCGCTACAGGCACAGGGCTCGGGGACTGGTTGTGTCTCCTCTGGGGCGCTCTTCTCTCCTGCCCAGTGTGGGCGAGGACCCTGCCAAGAGAGCCCTGTGAACCCGCCGGCAGCACTGGATGGCTCCCCGGGACCCAGACATTCCCAACAGCACTCCCCACCAGCAAGACACAGAGGGAGAAGGGAGTTTAGGGACAACACACCACACAAAGATGTCAACTCTGCCCTGAAACAGTGTGCTCCTGAAGCCGAGCAGCTGGACTCCAATTTCTTCAGTTTTGAGGACCCTTGTTCTGGGCGCTTAAATCAGTGCACTTGGGGCTCTTAGCACAAACTGGCGCAGCGTGGAAAGTCGATGTGTTTGGAGAAGTAGAGGCCTCAGCCTTGGGCCCTAGAGCACCGGGTCTCCGGGTTCCTGGCTAGCCACCACCCCTCCCCGACTGCGGCCACCCCCAAGCCAAGGGGGGCTCTTTCCCCTTAGCGCATCTTGAAGAAAGCCAGGCAGGCCGGGCACATGGACACACAGCGCCTCTTAGACACCACGTGGAGCAAGCGGGAAAAGTTCCCCCCAGACGAGGTACCACCGCTCCAACAACAGCACATCCGTCCTCCAGGCTCACTCCCCACCCACCTGCTGCCTCACAGGGACCCTGCACCCCAGCCACACTAAGCACCGTGAATTAAGAGTCTAAACACAGAAGATCCAAACAATAGATGTGTTCTTAGAAGTCATTTTAGGGGGCGCCTGGGTGGCTCAGTTGGTTAAGCGACTGCCTTGGGCTCAGGTCATGATCCCAGAGACCCGGGATCGAGCCCCACATTGGGCTCCCTGCTCAGTGGGAAGCCTGCTTCTCCCTCTCCACGCCACCACCCGCTTGTGTTTCTCTCTGTCAAATAAATAAATAAATAAATCTTTTACAAAGAAGTCATTTTAAGTCGGTCGTTCTCTTACTTAGCCTGGGCTGCTCTAACAAATACCATAAACAAACAACAGACATTTATTTCTCACGGTTCTGAGGGGGAGAAGTCCAAGAGGTGCAGGCTGACCTTCTGCCTGGCCCTCAGATGGCTGCCTCTTGCTGTCTCCTCACATGGCTGACATGCAGCCTTGACTGGGCATCTGTCTGGGGTCTCTTCTCCCAAGTGCACTGATCCCATTCCCGGAGGCCCCACCCTCATGACCTAACCACCTCCCAAAGGCCCCACCTCCAAATACCATTACTTTGGGGGTAAGGCTTCAACACATGAATTTTGGAGAGACACAAACATTCAGTCTATAGCAATAATCACCAACGGGGGAAAAAACCAAGACAGCCATTCTGAAGATTTGCTGCCTTGCTGTCCATCATGGATCCTTCTGGAACGGACTTCCGGCTGTAAAATGGCAGGTCAGTGATCTCGGAGCAGCCCCAGCTAAGCCAGCATGACTTCGCCACAGCCTCATGGTCAAGTATGAAGTGTATGCGTCCTCTCAGTAAGGTTAGGCTTGGGCAGACAACTAGTGTTTTAGAATCTCAATGTCATTATCAAAACAGGCAGATTAAATACAGCCGTAGGTCCTCTGCAGCCCCTCCTACCAAGGTAGAGCCCTGGGATGCCTGGGTGGCTCAATCGGTTAGGGTCCAACTCTCAATCTCAGTGCAGGTCTTGATCTCAGGGTTGTGAGTTCAAGCCCTACATTGGGCTCCACACTGGGCATGGTGCCTTATAACTTGCTTCAAGCCATAGAATTCACTAGAAGGGATGCTGCATGATTTCTGAGCCTCCCTGGGACCACCACGCTGTGAAAAAGCCCAAGATGAAAGACCACATGGAGAGAGGCCGGGTCTCCCCTTGGCCATCCTGGCTGGCCCAGCCAACTCAGAGGTTTTCTTAAGACAGCCCGGCCCCTGCTGATCCACTAGCCTTGCAAGTGGCCTGGGCAAGAACAGTAGGCCCAGTCGACCCACAAAATTGGGAGAGGACATAAATCATTGCTATTTTAAGCCACTAGGTTTTGGGATTGTTTGTTTTGCAACAAAAGATAACTAAAATACAATAACTCTTTTGATTGATTGATTATTTTAAGTAGGCTCCATGCCTAACATAGGGCTTGAACTCATAACCTTGAGGTATGAGTCACATGGTCTACTAAGTGAGCCAGCCAGGTGCCCCCAAAATGTCTCCTTTAAAAACTCATTCTGGTCAGGATGCCTGGGTGGCTCAGTTGGTTAAGCGACTGCCTTCGGCTCAGGTCATGATCCCAGAGAACCAGGATCGAGTCCCACATCGGGCTCCCTGTTCGGTAGGAAGCCTGCTTCTCCCTCTCTCACTCCCCCTGCTTGTGTTCCCTCTCTGGCTGCGTTTCTCTCTGTCAAATAAATAACATCTTTTAAAAAAATAAAAATAATAAAAATAAAAACTCATTCTGGGGTGCCTGGATGGCTCAGTCAGTTGAGCATCTGCCTTCGGACTGGGTTTTCAAGACTGCACTGAGCTCCTCACAGCAGAGGTGGGTGGTCTGGTTCTCCCTCTCCCTCTGGCCCTTCCCCTCCATCCCCGCCACTTATGCTCTTTCTCTCTCAAATAGGTAAATAAAATCTTTTTTTTTAAGATTTTTTAAATTTATTTATTTATTTATTTATTTATTTGGTAGAGAGAGAGATCACAAACAGGCAGAGAGGCAAGTAGAGAAAGAGAGGGAAGCAGGCTCCTGAGATCATGATCTGAGCCAAAGGCAGAGGTTCAACCCTCTGAGCCATCCAGGCGCCCTAAATAAAATCTTTTAGGGAAAAAAAAAACCAACTCACTCTGGATCTCACTTACATGTGGAATCTACAAAAGCTAAACTTAAAGAAACAGAAACTAAATTGGTGGTTGCCAGAAACAGGAGTGTAGGGATGGGGGATGGGGACATGTTGGGCAAAGGGGACAAACTTCCATGGGAGAGATGAGTAAATCCTGGGGATGGAATGTGGAGCATGGTGACTGTAGTTCACAATATTGCATTGCATCTTTTTCCAAGTTGCTAAGGTAGCGGACCTTAAGTGTCTTCACCAGGACCACCACAGACTGGTAATTATGTGAGTTAAGGATGTGTTAAGTGACTTTATTGTGGTAATCGTTTCTCAATAGAGAGATACATAGATCAAATCGACACATCATACAGCCTTAAATTCACACAATGTTATATGTCATTATATCCCAATAAAACTGAAAAAAAAACCCTCATTCTGCTCTCTTTTGAGGCTGTGTACATACATATACAAATTCCAAATTGGAATATATGAATTCCAAAAATGCTTTTAGTCTGGAACAGGGCTGGACTGGATAGAGTATGTCTATAAATAATCTCCAAATCCCAGCATCTGTACCAGCATATTTCATGATACCATTACTACTTGCTTCTCCTTCAAAACTTTTCTGAATTATAGAAAATACCAAACACACACAAAAATATGAAGAATATTATATTGAATCTTCCCGTACCAATCACTAGCCCCAACAATGATTAACTCATGACCGTGGTGTTTTAGATACATCCTTGACCCACTCCCCCCTCCCCTCAGGATTCTTTTAGCCAAAGCCTGGATATCTTATCATTTCATCAGCAAATATTTAGCATTTATCTCCTAAAGATAAGGATAAGTTTTATAATAATTGCTATGTTCCTCGGACTCCTACAGCTTTATTAGCTCTATGAGAACCAGTCCTTATCCTCTTCCTTGTTTCTTCTGAGAGCCAAAGCCAGGCCAGGGCAGGCTTCACAGGGGCGAGGCCCTCTGCCTGTACACAGGACCCTGGAGCTCCACAGGGTCCCGGGCTTGACTTAACGTTCTGCCACTCTGAAATTCTTAATCATTTTGGGGTGCCTGGGTGGCTTAGTCAGTCTGCCTTCGGCACAGGTCATGATCCTGGAGTCCCCAGATCAAATCCACAAGCTCGCTCTCTGCTCAGCGGGGAGTCTGCTTCTCCCTCGGCTCCAGCTCTTCCCTTTTGTGTTCTCTCTCTCACACTTTCCCTTAGATAGATAAAGATAAATATAGATAGATGATGATAGAATAGATAGATGATAGATAGATAAAATCTTTTAAAAGTTCTTAATCTTTTTTTAAAAAGATTTTATTTATTTATTTGACAGAGAGAAGAGAGATCACAAGTAGGCAGGGAGGCAGGCAGAGAGTGAGAGGGGGAAGCAGGCTCCCTGCTGAGCAGAGAGCCCGATGCAGGCCTCCATCCCAGGACCCTGAGATCATGACCTGAGCCAAAGGCAGAGGCTTTAACCCTCTGAGCCACCCAGGCGCCCTCTTAATCATTTTTGAACAGGGTCCCTCATTTTCATTTTGTACCGGGTCCCCGCTGTGGCTCTGCGTTGCTTAACCAAGCATCAATCATCGGTGATGCCAAAGAGGCACGGTGCTGGGTTCTACAAGGAATAGAGCACACGGTAAACTGACCTCCCTCAGCATTCCGGGCTCAGTGGCTGGCACCGCTTCCCTTCCTGCTTGCAGGTTACCATTGGGGCGCCTGGGTGGCTCAGTTGGTTAAGCGACTGCCTTCGGCTCAGGTCATGATCCCAGAGACCACATTGGGCTCCCTGTTCGGCGGGAAGGCTGCTTCTACCTCTCTCACTCCCCCTGCTTGTGTTCCCTCTCTGGTTGTGTTTCTCTCTGTCAAATAAATAAAATCTTTAAAAAAATAAAAATAAAATAAAATAAAATAATAAGTAGAGGTATCTGGGTGGTTCAGTCAGTTAAGTGTCAGCCTTTGGCTTGGGTCATGATCCTGGGGTCCTGGGACCCAGTCCCACATCAGGCTCCCTGCTCAGTGGGGAGCCTGCTTCTCCCTTGCCCTCTGCTCCTCCCCCCTTCTTGTGTTCATGCTCTCTCTCTCTCAAATAAAGAAATACTCTTTTAAAATAAAATAAATAAGTATAATTAAAAAAAAAGTTTAATAGAGCTTAAGCATCATCTTCACTTCCTCTTTCTTTCTCTCTCTCTGTCTCTCAACCTCCCATTCCCCTACCATGCAAGCTATCATCCAATCCTAATATTGGCAACTCCAGAAATTCTCTGTAGGCTGGAAATGGAAGGAAATGCTAGGTTTGAGCTGTCTTTGCACAGTAAACATTATATTTGCCTAGGTGTCTATTTCTTTGGGTGGCTTGTAGGGAGGAGTCGTAGTTTGGGGTTCCCCCATGTGCTAGTGGTCCATTTGGGAGGTTATTCCAGGAAGTTCTGTGAACCTATGGGGAAGTGAGACAGGGAAGGCAATGAAGCACATAGTATGTGCTCATGGGTGCGTTGTTCCTTTAGGCAACTGTGGTTTGATCCTGTTGGGCCTCCTCTGAGGGATAGGACACTTCTTAGAATTGTCCGACAGAAAGGGGAAGCCACTGCGGTGTTTATCTACTGACTCTACAGTAGACATGTCTCTATCTACCAAATTTATGCCATCTCTCTTCTCCATATGTCAATCACCCAATATCCACCTTTCCCTCTTGCCAATCTGTTCTTCACCCCACAACCAAAGAGACCATTTCCAAATTGAAAACTAATCACACCCTCATCCTGCTTAAAATGCTAGGGTCTGGGGCGCCTGGGTGGCTCAGTTGGTTAAGCGACTGCCTTCGGCTCAGGTCATGATCCCGGAGACCCGAGATCGAGTCCCACATTGGGCTCCCTGCTCAGTGGGAAGCCTGCTTCTCCCTCTCTCACTCCCCCTGCTTGTGTTCCCTCTCTGGCTGTGTTTCTCTCTGTCAAGTAAATAAAATCTTTAAAAAAAAAAAAAATGCTAGGGTCTTGGTCCCTCGGATAAAGATCAAAACCTGGGAGACCCTCTGAGGTTTGGCCCTGACCTTCCCTCCAGCTCTATCAAGTACAGGAAAAACAGCTTCCACTAGTCAGCCATGTTTCTTTGATATACTGTGTTTCCTCTCTCCACAGAGCCTTTGCATAAATGGTTCCCTCTTCCTGGAAAGCTTTTCCTAAACCCCCATCTTTCTCTCAGCGTCTCTGCTCAGTGAGAAGTTCTACAGAGAAATTTTCCTCAACTTTCTGGCTAGGTCACTTCCAATACTGTATGTTGTCATAGTACCAGACACTTCTGCTTGTTAGCACATCCACCTGAGGAGTGGCTCAGTCAGTTGGGCAACTAACTCATGATTTCGGGTCAGGTAATGAACTCAGGGTCATGAGATGGAGCGCTGCACAGGGCTGGATTCCACAACTCCAAGATCATGACCTGGGCTGAAATCAAGAGTCAGATGCTCAACTGACTGAGCCACCCAGATGCCCCAAGACTTTTTATTTTTTTAAGTAGTCTCTACATGCAGCATGGGGCTCAAATTCATAACCCCAAGATCAAGAGTCGCAAGCTCTAATAACTGAGGCAGCCAGGAGCCCTCAAAGGGAATAATATTCTGATCCATATTACAACAAGGATAATCCAGAAAGCATTATGCTTAGTGAAATAAACCAGACATAAAAAGACAAATATATGATTCCATTTATTTGAGGTATCTAGAATAGGCAAATTCATAGAGACAGAAAGTACAATAGAGTTTGCCAGGGGCTGAGGGAGCCAGGATGGGGGGTGAAGGAGAAAAGGGTATAGAATTTTGTTTGGGCTGATGAAAAAGTTCTGGAAATAAATAGTGCTGAAGATCACACAACATCATGAAGGTAATTAATACCATTGAATTACATACTTAAAAATCATTAAAATATGGGGCACCTGGGTGGCTCAGTTGGTTGAGCGACTGCCTTTGGCTCAGGTCATGATCCCAGAGAACCCGGGATCGAGTCCCACATTGGGCTCCCTGCTTGGCGGGAAGCCTGCTTCTCCCTCTCTCACTCCCCCTGCTTGTGTTCCCTCTCTGGCTGTGTTTCTCTCTGTCAAATAAATAAAATCTTTTAAAAAATTTTTTTAAAAATCATTAAAATAGTAGATTTTATGTTATGTATATTTTACCATAATAACTAAATTATATTATATATATTTCAAGCACCTAACATGGTACCTTGTGGGCACTCAAATTTAATTTGAAGCATTCGTTACGTAATACCTTTCCCAGGACCAAGACCTTTCCATAGTTAAAGAGAGTGCAAGACGTCAGCTAGGAAGAGAGCCGTAGCAGGGCATAAAACAAAAGGGAAACACAGTCTTTATTGCCCCCTTTTATCCACCCTAGCGCCAAGCCCATGGTAGAACACCAAATGCAAAAGGCAAAACCTGCCCATCCCTGCCCCTGCTCCCAGCACAATTACATCTCTATGAGGAGATGCCGCAGAAGAGAAGACAGAAAACACGAACTGATTTTCCCGTATTGCAGGGGGATTTACATGTAAGGCCAAGTCTGGTTTCAGGCAATTCCTGGAACCAGTTTGAGGGACAGAGGATGGGGATGGCCTCGGAAGCTCTCAATCTTTACAGGTTGAGGACCTTTATCAACTTATCTGAAGGTGACCAGATTGACCCCAGCCAAATCTTGTAAGGTCAATTTTCAAACCATGATGAAGTACTAGTGTCCGGCTTGAGTGGTTAAGTAGACTGCCAAAAAGAGTTTGCTGTTGGGGCGCCTGGGTGGCTCAGTTGGTTGGACAACTGCCTTCGGCTCAGGTCATGATCCTGGAGACCCAGGATCAAGTCCCGCATGGGGCTCCCTGCTCGGCAGGAGGCCTGCTTCTCCCTCTCTCACTCCCCCTGCTTGTGTTCCCTCCCTGGCTGTGTTTCTCTCTGTAAAATAAATAAAATCTTAAAAAAAAAAAAAAAAAAGAGTTTGCTGTTGAGTTGTTAGTGTGGTAAAATGCTAAAACACAGGGACGGGCTCTTATTCTTTGCCACCCTTTTGGAGAGTCCTTACAGACGCCCCTTTTCCTATAAGCCACTTTTCCTTGAGACGGATCCCGTAGGTATCTATGTCACATGCTGCCTAAAAGGGGCAGCCTGGGCCTCCACAGGCAGAAGTGCTACAAAACCCCATGAATGCAAGGGACATCTGCAACTGTGTGCCTCCCCTCCGGTGACCTGCATCCCACAGGGTCACTTTAAATCCAAGCTCTGGAGGAAGGGACTTCAGACTGAAAAGCTCTAGGGAGAAAGTCTTATAAAGAAGTGAAGCAAAAGCAAACTCAAAATGGATGAAAGACTTCAATGTGAGGTAGGAATCTATCAAAATCCTGGAAGAGAACATAGGCAGTAACCTTTTTGACATCAGCGCCAGCAATTTCTTTCAAGACACGTCTCCAAAGGCAAAGGAGACAAAAGTGAAAATGAACTTTTGGGACTTTATCAAAATAAAAAGCTTCCGCACAGCAAAGGAAACAGTCAACAAAACTAAGAGGCAACCCACAGAATGGGAGAAGATATTTGCAAATGACACTACAGACAAAGGGCTGATATCCAAGATCTATAAAGAACTACTCAAACTCAACATCCAAAAAGAAGATGAACACATCAAAAAATGGGCAGGAGGGTGCCTGGGTGGCTCAGTGGGTTAAAGCCTCTGCGTTCGGCTCAGGTCAGGATCTCAGGGTCCTGGGATCGAGGCCCCCGTCCAGCTCTCTGCTCAGCAGGGAGCCTGCTTCCTCCTCTCTCTCTCTCTGCCAGCCTGTCTGCCTACTTGTGATCTCTCTGTCAAATAAATAAATAAAATCTTTTTTTTAAAAAATGGGCAGGAGACATGAAGAGGCACTTCTCCCTAGGAGATATACAAATGGGTAACAGGCACATGAAAAAATGTTCAACATCACTAGCTATCAGGGAAATTCAAATCAAAACCACACTGAGATACCACCTTACACCAGTCAGAATGGCCAAAATTAACAAGACAGGAAACAACAAGTGTTGGAGAGGCTGCGGAGAAAGGGGAGCCCTCTTACACTGTTGGTGGGAATGCAAGTTGGTACAGCCGCTTTGGAAAACAGTGTGGAGATTCTTTAAAAAATTAAAAATAGAGCCACCCTATGTCCCTGCAATTGCACTACTGGGTATTTATCCCAAAGATACAGATGTAGTAAAAAGAAGGGCCATATGTACCCCAATATTCATTGCAGCAATGGCCACAATCGCCAAACTGTGGAAAGAGCCAAGGTGCCCTTCAATAAATAAATGGATAAAGAAGATATGGTACATATACACAATGGAATACTACACCTCCATCAGAAAGGATGAATATCCAACTTTTGTAGCAACATGGACTGGATTGGAGGAGATTATGCTGAATGATAAAGCCAAGTAGAGAAAGTCAAGTATCACATGGTTTTGCTTACTTGCGGTGCATAAGGGGTAATATAGAGGTCAGTAGGAGAAGGAAAGGAAATGGGAAGTAGGGTAATTCCGGGAGAGAAACAAAACGTGAGAGACTTTGGACTCAGAAACAAACTGAGGGACTTGGAGGGATGGGGGTGAGGGGAAGGGAGAGCCTAGTGGTGGGTACTGAGGGCACCTATTGAATGGAGCACTGGGTGTGGGACATAAGCAATGAATCTTGGAACACTGAAAAAATAAAATAATTTTAAAAATAAAAAAATAAAATAAATTAAAAAATTAAAAAAGTGAAGCAGGGACATCCGTGTGACCCAGTCAGTGAAGCATCTGCCTTCAGCTCAGGTCATGATCCCAGGGTCCTGGGATGGAGCCCCACATAGGGCTCCCTGCTCTGCCGGAGAGTCTGCTTCTCCTTCCCCCTCTGCCCCTCACCTGACTCATGTGTGCATGCACGTGCTCTCTCTCACTCTCTCAAATAAATAAAATCTTAAAAAAAAAAAAAAGGGAGGCAGGCAGTAGGGCGCGGTGAGGACTATGGTCCCTGTGAGCTCTCAGACCTCTCCTGAGGGGGCTGCAGCTCAGCTCTTGCCTGCTGTGGCCACACCCAGACACAGCTTAGGCATCGTAAGACCCTCCTACTTCATACACAGAAGCCCTGTCACCTCCTCTCCCTGCCTGACATTTCGTTATGAAAATTCATAGACATACAGAGAACTTGAAGGAATTGTACAGTGAACACCTACCACCCATCTTTATTTTATTTGCTTCGTTGTGTGTGTGCCCGTCACACATCTTTCCAACCATCCCTCAGTATATGTCTTCTAAATGCATTTTTTTAAATATTTTATTTATGTGTGTGTGTGTGTGTGTGTGTGAGAGAGAGAGAGAGAGAGAGAGAGAGAGAGAGAGAGAGAGAGCATAAGAGGGGAGAAGGTCAGAGGAAGAAGCAGATTCCCCGTGGAGCTGGGAGCCCGATGTGGGACTCGATCCCAGGACTCCAGGATCATGATCTGAGCTGAAGGCAGTGACTTAACCAATTGAGCCATCCAGGCGCCCTTCTTCTTTTTTTTTTTTTTTAAGATTTTATTTATTTATTTGACGGAGAGATAGATCACAGGTAGGCAGAGAGGCAGACAGAGAGAGAGGAGCAAGCAGGCTCCATGCTGAGCAGAGAGCCCCATGCGGGCCTGGATCCCAGGACCCTGAGATCATGACCTGAGCCAAAGGCAGACCCTTAACTGCTGAGCCACCCAGGCACTATGCCCCCCTCTTACATTTTAAATTCCAGCCCTCTGGACGGCATATAATGGTATCTTATTGTGATTTTAACTCGCATTTCCGTGATGACTCATGGTGTTGAATACTTTTTCTTGTGCTCATTGGCTATTTGGGTATCTTTTTTAGTCAAGGTGACAGAAGCCCAGGATGGGAACCGCCTGCATCCCTCTCTCTCAGCCTGGAGGAGAACCAACTGAGCTGGGGTGTGAATGAGAAATGACCTTCTAATTTGTGCATCCGATGAAATGCCAACCCATTTGCTTCAAGAGTTAAACTGAACATTAAATTATACCTCCATACACTTAACTAAAAAAATAAAATGAATGGTGGAGGAGGGATTGATGCCAAGAAGGCAGAACTCAAAGGGATGCTGAGGTGACCCTGGACCTCCAGCCATGACCCACAGGTGGGCAGGGATCTGGGCCCTGACCTTTCGTGGTTGGATTTAGTCCTGTACTGAACGTTTGTAATATTCAGTCAATTGTGCGCCTCCCAAGATGTCATCAGGCTTGAAGTGAAAAGTTAAACTACAGCAATACAGATGGGCTGGAATTACTTAACATTGGCCAAAAAAATCCTGCTCCCGGTTCTGTTAAACTGAGAGGCCGGGTCTCAGGCTTCAATAACCTCTCCAAAGCGGCCCACCTCCCTCGGTGTGGGAGCCGCTGGGCCCAGCCGCCTGCAGGGCTAAGTTGAGACCATCAGGAACTCTGTTAGGCACAGGTATTTCTGAATCTTCTGCATTGTCCTTGGCTGAACCTTCCTCCCCCTCCCTGATTTGAAGCTAAGCTCGATTTGAAGAGCTTGCAATTTGAAGAGGTGAAGAACCAGCAAATACATCAGGTTGAAAATGAAAACCTTTTTCTCCAGGGTTAAACCAAGTCCTGGGGTTAAGACTTGTTAGTGGAACCCACCTGCTATCCTTTTAAATAGATAAAAGACATTTCAGTCTCTGGCCATGAAATCCTAGAGGCCCTCCTCGCTCCCCCTTCAGCTCTCCTACACCCTGCTCCCCCCCACCCCCAAACCCTATAATTAAAAAGGCTCTTTTCAGGCTGGAATACAATTCAAGCATAATCATTATGAAAACCCTGCCCTGTTTCTGTGGTTACTGACAACTCCCTTTGTGTAAATCTCATTAAATTTACACAGGGACTCCCAATTTGGGGGACAATCCCTGGGAAGAAAAAGCTCTGTTGATTTAGAAATAATGTTGCAAATCTCAGGTAGGACACCCTTCTGGATTAGAAAATAATATCATTTATCTCTCCGATGCCACTGGTAAATCAACCATGAAAAATTGATAATGGTTTTTGTTACCCCACATGCTTTTTCCGCCTTGGCGGCATTCTCGAGTTTGACTCTCCTATGGAAGGCGGCTTTTTCTGACAACTAACTTATTTTTCTGCCTGTAAGTCAAATGAAATCACTGAAAACGTTGCTTTACAGACCATGTTCCATTCATTTTCATCCTACACATTTTCGGAGCTTAGGAGAAACTGGCTTCTCATTTGAAATGAATGATTCCTATTCAAGCTGTAACCAGCAGTGGCTTTTCCTTACGCCCTGAAAAGCTTGAGAGGTAAAATGGTTCTCATATAAAATTAAAGACAACAGTGAAATTTCCGTATATCTTACAGAGTAGCACACGATATAGAAAACTCACACTTTCTCTCTGGGCCTAGAGGTGATGTTAACTGCTGTCCGTTTCCCCTTTTTAATTTTGTTCTTTCTAGTCTCATTCTGGAAATTCCCAAGTTCTTAACTGTGAAAACATTCCTCTTGCCCTATAACGTTTTCCATCAGGAGATACAAGTGGCTTAGGCTTCCTTACCGTCAAATGGCCCTAGTCTGGGTGCTACCAATGAAGAACGAGGGGACCACTGACCCTGTATTCTGCTTCCCGTGGGTTTATGTATGCAAATGTCTTTCCTTGCGTGGCTTAGGGTTCTGCCTTGTCACTGCAGCAACGCAACCGACGGAATGGGAGAAGATATTTGCAAATGACATATCAGATAAAGGGCTAGTATCCAAAGTCCTAGTGGCTGGAAACAAGCTCCTTGGGGACTCCATTTATTTTTATTTTTTTAAAGATTTTATTTATTGGAGAGAAAGACAGGAAGAGAATGGGGGCGGGGACGGCTGGGAGGAGGGACAGAGGGAGAAGCAGATCCTCACACTGAGCTTGAAGCATGATGTGGAGCTCTATCCAGGACCCTGAGATCAGGACCTGAGCCGAAGTCAGAGGCTTAACTGGCTGAGCCACCCAGGCGCCCCTTGGGGACTTCGTTTAAAGGGTTAACTTCCACTGATTCATGGGCCTTATAAGCAACTTCCTCATGTTCAGCCTTACTCGAATTCACTTGCATTTACTAATCTTGGTATGGGGTTGCTGCCATCAATGGAGGTGTGGGGTAAGGATAAAATATCATGTGGCCATTCAGGGATCAGCTGGAATAGAGACTCTGAATGCCACACTCAGGCCCAAGCTGCCCCCTCGGTATCCCCAGGCTCCCCCTGGTGCCCACTTGCCCCCTAGCTGCTCCCAACATGCTAGCTTTTGCCTTGTAGGTGTTCTGTGTCTATTTCATTCTGCCTGTTCTTACAGAGCACTGCTTCCTTTGTATTTATTCTTTAAGACTGGAAGGTATTATTCTTCTAGGTGGTCCTCCAACACAGGCACACTGCTCTGCCCAGGATGCCCATTTATAAATGTGAAGAGAACCTCTCTTACCCATTACAGGGAATATCAACAAAGTACCAATGCCTGAGAATCTAGAGCTGTGGGGCCTCGGTCAGACAAACTTGACAAAGATAACCTGGTAGAATAAGCTAAAGATAGAGATAAATAAAGCAAGCTTTAGATCAGAACCAGAAATATCTTTACCCTGAATGAGACTGCAAAGACCTAGGAAGACCTTCAGAGGTCTGAAGACCTTCAGTGGAGAAAAGAGTATCACACAAAGGGAGGAGGGAGGAGAGGGCAAAAGGGAAGAGGATTACAGAGGTACACCCTTTTGTGAGATTACATAGTGATTAGCACAGTGAAAATGAATATTTATGAAGCCAGCGTTGATTATACTGTATTACGGGAGATCATTTGAATAATCATGAATATGTTTCCATGCATTTGGACCTAATGGGATGGTTTTCGGTCTTTAATGAGGCACTGGCGCGTGTTTGAAGAACCTGGGAGAGGGGGTGGGAGCCGAAAGAAGGGAATGAACAAAACAGGTCACGGGGGTTTCAGCCCATATTTTTCTCACTGTATTGCTCTCATCACTACAGTCCTGTCTGTATAGCTCTGAGGGAAGAAAGGTCTAAAATCATGAATTGGGCGCCCATCGGTGCATAAGCTAAAAGGTTAATGTAAGGTCCAGTTTTGGAATCCAAGCCGCCATCCTGTTTACTGATAAAAACAGATCGAGGGGCGCCTCGGTGGCTCAGTTATTAAGCATCTGCCTTCGGCTCAGGTCATGATCCTGGAGTTCCAGGATCGAGCCCTATATCGGGCTCCCTGCTCAGCGGGAAGCCTGCTTCTCCCTCTCTCACTCCCCCTGCTTGTGTTCCCTCTCTAGCTATGTTTCTGTCAAATAAATAAATAAATCTTAAAAAAAAAAACAAACAAAAACACAGCTCCAGAGGCCCTGAAAAACAAAGGCGAGCCAGGTTGGGGGGATAGGCCCAATCAGTAACCCCCTTAATCTTTCTTCCCCAGAGTGTCCGGGGGAGGTATTTGGATGCAGACTAAGGGTGGGCAGCCAGATACCAGTACCTGCGCTCAGATGAGAGGCCATGGAAGTGCAAATTAACTCAGGCAAGCCACATGAGTGGGTCAGCTCTGCTTGCGATTTGGGGGAATGCCTATAAAAGCTGGCCTGAGGAGTCAGGTGGGGGGGGGTCGTTTTCTCCCCGGAGAGAAGTGACCTCAGCTAGCTGGCGAGCCAGTAAAAATTCTG